>OMNW01013787.1:38192-86146 GCA_900303245.1 Selene dorsalis | reverse complement strand
GACAAGTGACAAGGTGAAGATAGAGGGTGGCAGTGGATGTTTTTTGTCTCATAGTATTCTACCAAACAGCAGCAATGGTAAGACTAAAAACACACAATGCTAAAAAGACACAGACAAATTGAACTGCTGTCAAAGAGCCTGTGGTCACAGTTTCAAGTTTTTCAAGGATTATGTTTACACTAGCTGGAATGCTCATTAAAGAGAGGTAACGTGACTTTGGTTCTCCTCAAATTTATAAAACTACAGTGAAACAGGGATCTGGTAACACCTCAGTAGTCTTTTTAGGAATTGTTGAAGGTAAACAGGGTTTCCACTCTTCTTTATCTACACACCATTTTTCTTGAATACTTGGAATTTGTACTTGATGCCGTTCTCCTCTTGAATGCCACCCGGAACATCAGGAAATCTTATTTGGAAACAAAAGGGGAAAAAGTTCAATGAGTTTATTAAAAGGACAAAAAAGTTAACAATAATAATTCAACAGATAACCCTAACCCCAATAAAACACCCAAAAAGTGAGGTTAGTCAACATTCACTAATTTGCCATTACAATACAGTGCAACAGAAGCAACATTATAATGTCACAGCAAATCTGCAGTGGTGGAAGTCAGCAGATTCCACTGCAACTAAAGACAATAGAGTCTGATAGACAGTGCTGATGTTTGCTCACTTTCTCATTGGGCTGTAGGAAGGCTTGACTAGGGGCCTGAGGTGCCAGAGCAGGATTTTCAGCATTATATCAGACTGTGGATGAGATCAACACTAACCTTTCTTGTATTTTGAACAGTCCTCTGTCAAACTGTGGGAAGAAAACGTCGCAGTCAAAGTCGGCCATGATGTCTGTCAGGTATACCAAATCACACCACGGGTGCTTCAATCCGTCCTGGTCAGAAAACAGCAGATATTATGGTCACATTAACATTAACAGCTGAGAGTAGTAAAGCATATTATCAAGTCAGAGGGAATCTAAACTGCACAAGACAACTTTGCATGTCCGTAACTCCCACTGGCCCTGAATAGTGACTGTTTCTATTAATTGTAATATTTATTGGTAAAATAACAACATTGACAGCTGTGACATCGAAGACATGGAGATAGGGAAGACATAAAACACAACAGACAGTCAATTGACATAACATAAAATACAGGGCAAAGTAAGATCAGGTAAGAGAGAGAAAAAAATCCAAAGCTAGGAATACATTAACAGTTGGGGTTAATACTAGAAGATGTATGAGAGGGATGGGGGTGGGGTATCAGTAGAGGCTGACACACCTTTACTTCAATAGGTTTCAGACAGCTGATTAGATAACTTTACCTGGTAGACCTGCATACCACCAACAACCCAGATGGTCTCTATTCGCTCAGCAAGGGGGGGCTCTGCAGCCAGGCGGACTGCACTTTCAAAGTCTTGACATAAGAAGTGGGCGTGATCTGGAATTGTGCTGAGAGAGAAGATTATGTCAAGAGATGACAGTGGCAACCAAAGCTTGTTTCCTGGATAAGCCCAAAGTTTCCACTCCCCTTGTTAACACATATGTTTGTATGTATGTGTGTGTTTGTGTGAGAGAGAGAGACAGAGAGAGAGAGAAAGAGAGAGTAGATAGAGATAAATTACTCACCTTAGTGTGGTACTTAACACCACATGCAGAGTATTGGGTAATGGTAACATGTTTTCTGGTTGAGAGTACCAGCACAATTTGCCCCAGATCATCATATTCACCCTCCCTGAAATAAAATTAATAATATTCAACACTCACTTCAACTGACGATAACATATGTTGAATTTTCAACTGTTAACAGATGAAATAACCAGAGTGCTCATGTTCTGTCTAATATGGGTAATAAAAAGTTTAAAAAGCCTGAAACATCAGTGTATAATAAAGCATGATACCCAGTCCCACATGAGATAACTATGATATGACATGATACTGAAGTTGAGGAGTACCTGGTCTCGACACCCTTGTGACAGTGTTCAGAAAGTATTTGAATTCAGACCTGTGAAAAAAAAAAAAAAAAAAAAAAACACGTTTTCAATATTAAACCGGGCAGCAAACAGTCAGCTGTTACTAAGCTTATTAAGTCTAAGCACTGCTACTTATAGTTTCAACATGAAGCAACGACGGCCCTCGTGAATTAGATATACACTATATACTTATGTAACACATAAATAATATACATAAATATATATACTATCTTGTTTCTATTTGGTGGACCATTCCTACTTCCACTGCCCTCCACTCTACTAGGTTTGTTACCACAATACCAGCTTAAAATTACTATAACTTGAACATAAACTATTAGAACCTGTTGCCTTTGGGACAGATGGTGCTGCTGCTGTGACTGTGGCTAAACTGTTTTTTTTTGGATAATTAATTACAGGTTTGACAGAAAATTTGCTTTTTTGGGGTCAATTTTCGGTTAGAAATACTAAATGTATCCTTGTTACATCATCTCCATCATTGTGAATTACATTTTTTGGTAACACTAGCAACCTTATTTAAAATGGCACTGCATTTTTGCATTTATGGTTTTGTCTGTTAACTTCTCCTGTGAATCATTCATTCACATTCACAATCATTACCCAGAGAGATAATCCACACTGGACTAAGAGACTAATCCTATTTGCTGCTATTAGACTAAATTTTCCCTTTAAACTTTCCATGAAGTTTGCAGAGAAAGATTACTGATCAGTGAATACCATAGAAGAAAAGAAAGAAAGAAAGAAAGAAAGAAAGAAAGAAAGAAAGAAAGAAAGAAAGAAAGAAAGAAAGAAAGAAAGAAAGAAAGAAAGAAAGAAAGAAAGAAAGAAAAAGAAAGAAAAAGTGATACAACTGACAGAGACAAACAACCTCACTATTGAGAATGCCTACTCCACACGTGTAGACCAAACGGATGCGAATACATGCTTTCGAAAGACCTCATCACAGATTTCTCTTACGGTAAATGCCAGGGCAGTTTTCCATCTTTCCCGATCCCCATGTCACTGCAAACGGCTGCTATGAGGCGAATCGGCTTCCTCTGCTGTTTCTTCTCCATCTCCATCGTGAAATCAAACGCACCCAGTGCAGACACTCCACAAGAGCCAGGCTTCACGCTACTTCCGGCACCGCTGCATCTTTTGCTCTGTTTACACGTAAGCGGGTATTTTGAAAAACGGAGATATTTCCCTTCGTTTACACGCAAACGGAGAGTTCGCCTCTGAAAACGATTCTTTCTATATATATAAAAAAAAAATCCGGCCAGAGTGGAGATTTTGGGAAACTCCGTTTGCACCGTCAACAGAGAAGAAGAAGTGACGTTGTTGAAGATGCTCTTCTCGGGATTCTGATTGGCCAACGTGGGCTTGGGCGTTTGGCAAGCTCTCACGGCATATACGTTAAATACACGGGTTAGTGTAAACGGGAACTTTTCTGTAAACGGACAGGTGTGCACGATGTTATTTTTGTAAACGGAGAGGGTGAAATGTCTGTCTATGAAAACAGCCGGCCATGTGTAAACGCTGTGTTTGTGTTGGAGCCATTTATTGAGGTTGGGACTCCAGCTATCACCGCCCACCGAGCGGCAGCTTTTATTGGACATCAGGATGTTTTAGGGCGTGTAGGTCCAACACAGCCTCGCCCCCATAACTGCACTGAGACCAGTCAGCAGGAGCGTAACCTGCTCAAAAGGTATCCCATCAACCTCTGCGATTACACTGGCATGGACAAAACTATGGGACAAAGTTAGGAAACTGTATTTTTTTATATACCATTTTCCAGAGATTTACCTTTACCATTGTTTTGGGGTCAAAGTTCACAAAGATCCGATGAACAAACAGTACCACGGACATGAATGGCCATGAATTTGCTAAAAAAAAAAAAAGAAAAAAAACCCTCACAGATATAAATATAAATATAAATCCTTCTCACTTGTGTAAGGTTTTTGTTATTAGCATGTGAATGAGTACAGTTTCATCTAGGTAATGTTCCCTTGACTTTCTCAGTAGCTTTGAACACAGTGGATGATACTAGAATTTTTTTTGGCAAATTCACATGTTGCATAAGCACCCCCACCCCACCCCCATCCAGTACTTCTGGGGCTATATTTAATTTTCATTCCTTGCAGAGATTTGTTTGACTTTTGTGTTGGAATGTAAATCCACTGCTATTACAAGTGATGATAAAACATGGTTTATGGAGGTGTGAATGCATTTTACAGGTGCTGCATTTCATTCCCAGGCTGGTTATTGGATGCAGGCCTCTGTTTATGAAGTATTAAATTGCTTCTACAGGACAAGATAATGGATTCTTTTGATCCGCTCCCTTGTGGTTTCATATGGAGGATGACTGACAATTGCAGATTAGAAAAAAAAAAAGTGTTACGTTGTCACAAAGCTGCTTTTGCATGTCTCTGGCTCAGACTGAATAGAAGCAACTGTAATAGACCATTGTCACTGAAGACATTTTGGCTCATCAAGGCAGGAAAGTGAAACATCAGTATGAACAAACTTCAGAAACCAAAAAAAGTTCTCATAGAGTTGCTGTAGTATTTTAAACAATGCAGTTTAACTCAAAAACAAATAGGCAGTTTTACAGTCAAATCACCCACAGGTGCAGGGAAAACATTTGTATAAACTGAACAAAAATACAGGATTTTAAAATGTCAGAACATAGAACTACAGTTTCTGGGAGTAGCTGGTTGAAAACATCTTGCATTCCTGTAGATCCCAGATTTACTTACAACATCCCCTCCTGTCTATTCAGTGGCAGCAGGACACCAAGATCAGTTTCCTTTCCCAATCATTAACAAAACGCAAATTTTTGCAAAGAAACAAATTTCATTAAAATTTGTTAAATACTGTTCACAATTACTTGGAATTACTTGTGTGACGAGAATGACAGCAACACAGTTTGCATTATAGTGCAAATAAAACAAAGATACAACAATGCTCGTTTTGTATTGCCATTTCAATACAGTTAGAATTTGGTCATTCTTTATACAAAAATAATAGATCTACAATCACATGGGAGACAAAAGCACATGCATTCACGGTAGGACTTTTGAGTTTTGGTAACACATTATTTACAAAAGGAGTTGTAAAATTCCATGACCAAATATACAAAAGTTGGAAATCAGAAACAATAAATATTTACAGTATTATTTTATTGCCAAAACTGATAGTTAGCTAATTTCGTTTTCTACTGTACATCAAAGTGTGGTATCCTAAATCTTTGAAAACATTTTTCACACTATGTACATTCATGGCAGTTTGACTTTATATTAATGATATGAAACGTGTATCCTTAGCTGGAGAAAAGATGGGACTGTATTAATTCAGGGTATTGAATGTTTTATCCAGGTCACCTCAGGTCAGTTTCTGAAAAATGTGCGAGTCCTCCAGCTGCTGTACAAAGCAAATCTCACTTCAGATGGGTCTCAGATTGGAGATTTTGACATTTTCACATGAAAGTCTGGAGGCCACATATACTGTAGTGGAAGACAACAGGTGGCCTCACAACACCCTGATGTGAAGACTTGAGTTTTTGCCATTTGTTTTACCTTGTGTAAACAGGTTTAATCGTCTCTCCAAGTTCCTTTTTCTGTTCCTGAGATGTGTGATGTGTTATATAGTATCTGAAGACCAAGACATGCAACTGACTCTGTGGAAAGTCCTCTAGACCCGTGGCCAATAACACCCACCGGATCCAACGCCCTCACTGTGTCTCCTCCATGGTTGGTAGTTACAGTCATTACTGTATTAGCTGAGGACGCTGCAGAGGAGGATGATCCGAGATAGAGCTGATCGACAGAGAAAACCTCTGTATTCTGTCTTTTACAGACTATTTGCTTTGCTTCCAGGATTTAGAGCTGTTATCGGATGGAGCCTCTTCTCTGCGCCTCTTCTGTGTCAGCTGTCCTCTTTCTGCATGACAACACACAAAATATAATGATAAAAGGTTATTTCAGTTTCACTTGGTATCATCTTACATTTTATTCTGTGAAGAGAATTAAAAAAAAACACTGACATTGATTAGTCAAACCGATTAAATATTATTTAAACAATGATGACATCCCCCTTTTTGGCTGTGTACCTGTTCGAGACGTTCCCTCCTGAGTGGATGGGTCTTCAGAGGGTCCTCCTGGACCTTGACTGTTCCCTGTGCCGACTCCTGTGACATTACTGCCATTTGCCCCATTGTTGGGATTGGCAGGTACTGTTGCCAGCAAGCCTACAAGGACAGCAAAACATCTTGATGTAACAACAAACTACACCTCTTTGTGAAAATAAGCCTGACACTGAAAGCACTGAAAGCAGCTGACTGGTGGTAAATGTATGTTGATTACTGGAGACTCAAATTACTGCAATTTTGTGCTCCGAGTTCAAAAACCATCATAATAATTAACATAATTAGTAACATTATTATCAACATTAAAGTGCTGTATGCAAATAGCATGATCGCATTTAGATCTACTGTCCAACATTGTGATGTATGGGGCCAGGTCTCATAACACAAGGTTTGTAGGAGATGCTGGTACTGATGGATGATGATTAACAATAAGAACAATCACAGAGTGTTTATGCATTTTCAAACATTTTGACTATATCTTACTTGTTTTAAATGGATGTAAAACTGAATCCGTCCTACACCAGTTTGACATATATAACTGTATATGAAATATACTGATACTGACACTGAGTTTTGTAAAAGTTATAAATTGAACTTTTTCAGTCAGATAGAGAGACACATTATTCGTAGTGACAATTTTGGATGGAGGGGGAGGATCAGATTTAACAACCCTATCTTTCAGGCTGGTATCACATTGGCTAATTTCATTGACAAATGTTTATCTGCGTAATTAAAAACACTCATTAAAATGCATGCCGAGTCATGTCCATACCCAGTCCTCTGTAGCAGGAAAGCTGCTGGTAAATCTGCTTCATCCGCTCGATGTTGATGCGGCTGGCTTCAGCATGGTTCACCATGGGCTTGGGGTAGTGCACTCCTATGATACACTTGGCTGCCTTCTGCACTTCCTCTGGGGCATTCCAAGGATCATAGATGTATCTGGCTGGAAAGCCCCGCAATATGGGCAAGTAACGCCTGGAAGCAGAAGGAGAGGGGTGTGGGTAAATATTACAGATGAGCTGAAAAATAAGGTTGTGCAATATTTATTGCCATTTACCAATTACAGAAAAGGACTGCATCACATTTCATATTTAACAGAACATCGGTAGTGTGATGCACGTAAAGCACCTCATCACAAATTCAGAAGAAAAAGATGAAATTCTGAATGATTCGTTGACATTTCGTGAGTTCTAATGCAACCACGACAAATCATTTCCTCCATGTGTGGCTATGTGACCATGTGATAGTACACTAATATGAATGACGGCATGGGGCCCCTTAGGAAAGGTCGATGCTTTTACATCCATGTGATCCAGATAAAAGGATTAACTGACCGTATATAGTCTCCGTTGGGGTCCGTTCGTCGTCCAAATCCCACAGGGCAGTAGCAGTGAAAAAACTGCTGAAAAAATGAACTGCATGAGAGCCACATCCAGCTGCCAGCGTTTACACTCCAGTCTGCATCCAACAGCAACTCCTCAAAGACCTGGACATGACATGGACAGAGACAGCGCATGGTAGTAATTGAACAGGAGGACAGGTAGCTTCATGTACAATTTGTGCATTTTTCTCAGATCCTACCTTCATGCCCTCCTCCCAGCTGATCCAGAGGTCTCCCCTGGTGAGGTAGCAGGCCACTGCGTGCCTTGCCAAATGATGGATCCATCCTTCCTGCCTTAGCTGGGTCATAATGGCATCTATCCAGGGAAAGCCCGTCCGTCCCTCTGCCCACTTGGCCAGCGCCTCTGGGTTTCTGTCCCAGGGGATCTGAACACACACAGGGTTTCCGTCCATCTTGTCAAAGCAGGGGTTGTTAGTGGCAGTCACATAGAAGAACTCCCTCCACAGCAGCTGTCCATACAAGGAAAGTGGTGGGGTGCTGTTCTTCTTGACCTGATTGTATAGGATACCATAAAGGCAACATGATTAAAATAAAATGCAGAACAGACTACCTGTATTTAAAAACAATATTTTAAATATGAATTGTTTGTGGTTCATTTCTTGTCTGTGGCCATTCTTACCTTCCTGTACAGATCAGTAAGTTTGAAGTAGAACAGCCGACAGGAGAGACATCCAAAGCGCAGGTAGGGGCTGAGCCCTGTGGGACTGGCCAGCAGGGAGTTAGCGTTCATACGCGGCCGCTCGAAGTTTGCCACCCATGCCTGTAAAGCCATTGCCAGTCAACTTTGGAATACCACTGAACTTTTGAATAAAGCCACAGCCAGGGGCAATGATAGCAGCATTTATTTCTGTTCTGTGTACTGTGGAGCAAAATGTCTTTTTTACCTTCCTCTCCAGGTGTCGCTCTAACCTCATGAGGGCCTCTGTTTCTCCACCTGGCCACACGGCTGTGGTTAGACCCTCTATCTCAAAACCTTAAAAAAATATATATATATACATGTAGAGAGTCCAAATTTGTGACAGTTCTGATTTTTGCAGAAAATTTAATCCAATACCAGTATATCAACATACACTCTCAAAAAAATAATCTTACCAAGCTCTTCCAGGGAGGGCACCCCATACTTGTCATCATGATCATTGGTGATGGGTGAAGCGCATTTTTTAATGACCTCAGCCGTGATTGTCTCTGCGGGCAGCTCCACAGGATCCATATGGTTGATGAGGGCCTGGAAGCGCTTGTATGTGAGAGGGGGCTGACCACCATTGAGTTCTATGATCCTTAAATAGAGAAAAAAGGAGAACATTAAAAAGGGACTCAATCCTGCACACACATAGTCTTTGTGTCAAACAAGTGTGTTACTCACTTGTCCAGATCATAGAGCGTGTGTGAAATCCGGACCATGACCTCTACTGCAGCCTCGTTGGCGAGCTTTTGGATGGCAGCATCACGTTCTTTGCCAAAGGGCTCTGAGTCATACTCATAAGATAATCGGTTGATCTGCCATTCCTGAGAAAAAAAGTTATACACACATTATAGTGTTTGTGATAAAATCTTGAGTCTGATTCAAGTATCTTTGACCTCAATAAAGGGTTCAGTCCCAAGTGCCTATTTGCTCAATATGTTGATAAATGATAAAAAAAAAAAAAAGATTTCCTAGAAATATGATATTTCAATGTAATCAGTTTGGAAGGCCCTTTGACTTTGACATTTGACCTTCTTCAAAGCACAGGTAAATGGCTGCATCTTTTAATCTATGTGCTCTCCAGTACCTTAAAAAGACGAGGGAAGACATCTGTAGGCTGGCCTCTGATGACAAACAAGCGAGAGTTCAGTTTGCGCAGGCTGGCGTCCAAGTCCTCTAAACAATGCAACAAAAACCTGGAACCAATCAGAGAGAAGGATCAGTTAATGATTACAAATGTTACATGACACCTTACTATGGAGTACACTTACACAAAATGAAATCATAATACCAATAATTAATAAATAAAAGACAAAGGAGATGTGAAAAGCTCTATTGGTCTACACCTGGTTTAAACAGGTTTACACCACCACCAGCAGTGTTTGTGTGTCACATGTGTGATTTCAGTGGAAATGCGTGCATGGCAATCAATCAACTAAACAATATATCATAGAGATGACCCATGACCCACTAATTGTCTCAACACATCCTTTTAAAAGAACAGCAACTAAACTGTTAAGTGCAATATACAACAGCACAAAAAACTAAAATTAACGAGGAGAGTACATGAAATAGAAGATTCAGCTGTGTGAACAGGTAGCCCTCTTCTGGCCAAGTGTGTGTATGTACACAAACCACCATGCATTGCACCTGCAAAATGCTGCTTGCAACCAAAGACTCTCAGTCAAAGACAAATGTTTTTCTGCATTTGAATCTAATTTTTTCTCTATCATGCAATAACAAGTGTGAACTTGGTAAAAAAACAGTCATAGCATCCTTGGTGAATGCCTGAGATACTCCTTAATTTTGTTGTAACATTTGAGCATCAACAGCCCACTACAAATTCATTACAGGCAAGATAAGACCTTAAAACCAGAGGCCAGAGAAATAAAACTGCACTGAACAATACAGCAAGACTGATGTGCAGATTTCCTTATCTAGTTGATAACTCAAAGCCTTGGATGGAGAATAGATCCCCACCTAAAAAAGGATTGTAATCTTGTAACCATCAGTATCAATGAAGAAAATGAGTCTTATGTAGTATTAAAAATCAATATTATACTCTAACTATTAGGTGGTGGTGCTGCCATTATACACAGAAACAGAGAAGTTATACTGACGGTCACTGAACTTTGAAATGCTGTCAAAGCCTGTGGTAACATGGGAAAACCTGAACGATGCGGACGCGTGTGATGAGCCACAAGTAATGTGCACATTGTAAATGAGGTGGTGTAGCTGACTAAAGGGGGTGCTGTGGGGCAGGGGCTGGTGTGGGTGTGTGTTTAATGTAGGTCAAAACTGTGAGAGGGCATGATGTAATGACCATAACACACTGACCCATTTTTTAACCCCTCCATCAATGGCTAAGCAACAAAGTTAGTAAGCGGGAAAAATGGTTTGTATTATTGTGGCAGTGAGGCCCCTTTAAGAAAAGATCCCACTATATATTCTGAATGCTGAGCACTATGAGAGATCTTAGATAGCATTCTCCGACATTCAACAATGAAAGGCTTAACATGTGTAACACAACAACACGGCATCTGTCCTGCCCTGCTTCTCCCAAGCCAGCACACCCCTTTACAAAAGGAACTAATATTTTCTCAGGACATGAGAGTCAAAGGCTTTTCTCCCACCACATAACCTAACCAACAAATTGCAGACTGTTGTTAATTATTTAAATTGCATTTGAGCTGAGGGTTCCCTCACTGTCTGCAGCTATTTCACAGAGATGCTCAGTGAACTAAATTCAAAGAAGAACAACTAAAGGGAGACTAAAATGAAGACATCAGGTTTATCAAGCTCTATGGATTCTACATTGTAATACAGGGCTGAAACCCTGGCCATTTTAACCTGCAGCAAACAACCAAATACAGCATTAGTGCAGTAAATATTAACATGAAATGGGCACTGCTGGGTAATGTCTTATATTTGAGTGGTAATTTTACTACTCAAGCAATGCAAACATAAATTAATCGTAAATACACATAAAGTGTAGGAACAGAAGGAGGCATAAACTGGGTTTATTTTTCAGCTACCAAAAACTAGATGGCATTGGTCCAGGTCTGTATCACAAATTAAACAGCAGCTGCAGATAACGTACAGTAAATCAATGGATGCCAGTTTCTTCTTGTGACAAAACCCACACAGCACAACTAATCAGATAAACAAGCCTGTTATGCTGCTAAAAATTGGCTGAGCTTGACACCGAGAGGAAAGAAGATAAATAACGTGAATACATGTTGAGTAAGTGAGTACATGGACACATATGACATGCCTATGGTTCAGTTTCCCAGCACACTAAGTATCCCAACAGTAACATAGCAATAAACAAACTCTGAAGGTATCGGAGCCATGTGTTTCTATTTCAAAATCAGGATTTTCTAACAATTCACAGCTGTCTATGCACAGACTAAGACTAAGTATGTTATTATTTTATTTCAGCTTTCATTCAGAAGGTGGTTTGCTGGGGTGGTTAAAATGATAAAAACCTGTTATAAAGCATCACTTTACAAGACCTTTTGTCATCATTTTCTGCATCTCTTTTTTAGTCATCCATTGATTCTTTGCCATGTTGTTTGGATATTTGCAGTTGAAGGGAGGGTGACCCTGTCAGCCCCCACCCACATATATAACATCCTGTCAATACACTGGATGGAATGCAAAATCATTTACTACTCACTACACGTAACTTAAGTTAACTTACATCTCAGTCAGACTAATGTAGGCCAACCCCTGAAATATTAACAACAGCAACATATTTCATATAACTAAAACCCTTTCCTTTGTAATTTCAAATTTACAACAAACTTATGAGAAGGCTGCAGAGGACTTAAGCAGAAATGGCATACGAGGCACTTTTGGACTGAGTAGTAGGTGAATTAAGTAGGAGCTCATTGGCTGGACCATCTGCGAGAGTCTACTTAAGGGTCCCTAGATTTACAATGGAAGACTGGACTGATAAACAGATAAGACCCCGTTCACCCATCATTCCCATTGGGAGTCCCATCTTACATGTCATAACATCACGTCCGCCCCCTTACCTCCACCGGTTGATGCCCACATTGGAGGATCCCGCGAACCAGGGGTCCAGGATGTAAATGCAGCGCAGGGTGTCCGCCCCGCGGATAGAGTCTCTCAGAGACGGGTTGTCGTGCAACCGCAGTCCCTTCCTGAACCAATGTATGGTGTTGACCACCATATCGTCTGCTTTCTTTACTTATCCCCGGTGGGGTCAGAGAGCTCCACAACACAACAATAATACGCCCTCTTGCGTTGACTTAGGAGCAGATGAGTCAAGAGTCCATTAACATCCGATGACAAAGTAGGTTTTTTCTTCCTCTTTTTTTCCCACCCTGGTCAATCAGATCCTTTGGAAGCGTTTAAGATTTTCCTGACCTTAACCTTGCTCCATGAACGTATCTACAAAGTTGCGTCTCCTTACCAGCAGTGGCTGCATGTGTGGACAGCAGGTGACCCCCCACCCCACCCCCAGAGGACGCAGGAAAAAAAAACGGGTACAACTCGTGTCTCGATTAATAACAACGACAAAGTGAGCACATTCAACGGATTTACGTTAAAAGTAAACTCGTTAAAACGGTCACCAGCGATGTTTAAGTTGTTTAAGTTTCGCTAGCTATCACACGAGGCGTTGAGTGAAGCCCGTGTAACACAGCTAACAAGCTAGTAGGTCGCAAAAAGTGTCAAAGCAAAAATATTACCGGTCTGAATCCAAGTAAAAACGTTTGTCTCAGCAAGTTTAACCAACACGCCACCCCAGAAACAGGCTAAACATTGAGCATTAATCGTAACGGCTGGTGAACTAGTCGGCCATGCAAGACGTCCTTTCTGTATCAACATATCCACCCACAGGCTACGTAGGCAGAAACGGAGCTCCCCGATTGGTCAGAATCAGCCGTTATACAACTTTTTCTCCGTCACGTTTCCGTAATGTGCTTTCTTATTTCTGCTTATACGTCGAATACGATTGTTTGAAATTATTATAAAGTCGATATTAGCTCATCATCTGTCAGTGCTTTCTCTCGGGGTTTACTATAGGTGAACAGATATCAAAAATAACCTCCACTGACTTCTGATAAAGCAGCTAATCGGAGGCTTGGGATTGTGTTATGAGGTATACCCTGAGTTACCCGGATGAGCACATGCCGCGCGGCGAGGCCTGCCTTGAATCGGGTGGGCTCGATTTGTTGCAGGGAACGCACCGCTCGCGCTGCAGCTGTGCGTTTGGTCGAACCTGTCCAGCCCCGCCCACTCCAGGAGGCGATAATCTGTAAACAATGTGAGCCACGTTAAATTATATAAACAGTAAAATTATGACTGCAAAACATAATATGTAACCAAGCAGGTTTATGGTTGTTTATGCCCCTTCATGTGATTTTGAATCTACATAATTCAATTAATCGCAAATCTATCTGCAGTTTGTGTAGTTGATGTAGTTAAGAGTGCACTCTTGTGACTGGCTCACCTCTCTCAATCTTGTGGCTCTTGCCTGCGTTAAAACCTAGTTTTAGTTTTGTGATTGTTAGTTAATCCATAACAGCAGTGGGGATAGTCTATGGGATAGATCAGGGCCCAACACCAAATATTTTGTCTCATGCCTAGGATGCCTATAGGAGGCTAAGCCTGGATAAAATTCATGAAAGGTAAGGACATTAAATGTTTCTTTTCTAAAAAAAATAGCCTACTCTTCTGAAAAATTGCAAGCTCTGTTCCTGCTCCTGTATATAATGCAGAAATGACAAAGTGAAAGGAGATAAGAAGTATTGTGCTCAGGTAAGATGAATATACTTTCAAAATATATAACTGAAAAAGATCAGGCCTCTGAAACAAAATGGTATATCTACTATTACACTGAGTATTTACCTGTACAGGCTTTTAATTCAGTCAGAGCATTATAGCTCTCTATTTCCATTTCTATTGTAGTCATCAACAATACATTAAATGTGAAAATGAATCAGCTTGGCTTTAAATAGCCTGTTCATTAATTCAGAAACCAATGTCTGTCAGGAAAGAGCAAAGCTTAAAATAAAGCAGTAAAGTCTGCTCTGTGGCTATTGCATAATTACCTCTGGCACAGTCAAAGCTTTCTAACCCACACAGGCTCTCTTTCCAGCTGCAAACTTTCACAATATGCTTCAGTGGCTCTTGGGCCACATACCGCTGTCCCAGAGTCAATTTTAGTGGATCTATGTACAATATGCTGTTTTTTTGGAGCTTACCCTGGCATGTCAAAGTGAATAACTCAGGCCATCTTATGACATGAACAGTAAAGGGGCCACAACACTGCAGTGGATCAGATTGTACCTTTGTGCTCACTGTCTTTGTGCAACTGTAGTCACTAGGCTTATATGTAACTCCCTCATTCCCCCTCCCCCACCAAAAGCCAGTTCAATCCATGATTGTATCCGTGCTGTCATAATGGCTCAAGAATTACTGTAAATTTTATGTGTTCTGCTCATGTCAGGATTTAATCACATTTCAGCCACATGTAATTGAAAAAGAAGTGCTGTAAGTTAATTGTGGTGCATTGCTGTGGCAGGTTGTTGTGAAAATTAAAAAGTGTTCCCCTAAGATGAGGCCAGCTTCAGTGGGAAAAATCAAAAACATGACAGCTTTTCAACTTGACACTAGATGGCAGCCTTAGCCAGGAATTGTATCCACTGAATCAACTGTGGAACACTTTTGCTTTTTAACATTAAGATTCATTTGAAAGGTTTTGTTTGTTTGTTTTATGTTTGTTGTTTCTGTTCTTTTTCTTTTTTTCTTTTTTTTCTTTGGCTAGAGCACTGACATCTTTGGCCAATGAGTGATATGACTCAGTGAACAGATGGCAGTGACACTGCCCATCACATTTCCAGGCACTGTTCTGAGGCTGATGATAGAATAATTTTTAAGATAAAATACATGCCATAACATCTATTTATATATATGTGATAGATGAAAGTGCAAGGTTGTGGCTAAAACCTGTTAAACAGCATGTCATCTTGAATGAAAGTCTGCAGGCCTACCATGTTTTAGCGCAGTCTGTCCAATAGATTTAGAGGCATTTCACTCAAGAAGGTCATTATCATGGTAGTGTGCGTTATATTGCAGCCATGTGTAAAGGTTTTTGCAAATCCAGACAGAAGCTGTTGAGCTATTTCCCGGATATGTGTAAACTGACAAGTGCTGGTAAAGGAAAGGTTAAGGAATCACCAAACTCATTAGGATGCAACTTCACCATGGATATGTGTATCACATGTTATACTGAGCCATCCAGTAGCAGTTACAGTATTTCATTTCGGACCAAAGTGATGAACAGACAAACCAACCATCAGAACAACAGTCTTTGAGTCGTCCACCTTGCTTAGGTCGGTCACCTTGATTTGAAAGAAGTACAAATGACCCCATTTAAAATGATCTGACTTCAAGCTGTGCTCATCATGTGCTGATATGTCTGAATAAGGACTGATTAAGCAGAAAACTGAAATAATTTGCACCCAACGCAGGCATAAAACTGCAAAATTAAATTATCCTCCATGGCCATGAAGACTTAAAAAGACAATGTTAATTTTAAATCCTGATTTAGCTGTTTCAATTTTCACAACAGTGGTTCTCCAGAATTCATTGGTGCTCAACATGGTTGGCTTTTTCTCCCTCTAACAATAGAACAGTCAATGAGTAGCCAGTGAAGTCACTGAGTAATGACTGTGATTAAAATCAGGGAAAAGGAGAGTGGGCCTGATTTCATTGCAGTAAAGTCTGTGGTAATCTCCCTAATCACGTGATAACAGCAGGTGGACGAGAACATAGCTACCTGAGGGTAGATCTGTCCACTGTGACCAAACCTTCTGAGTCTGAACAAGATGGCTTTCTATAGGTGTCTTTCTATAGGTCTATATATGCCTGTTCCTCTTATGTGAAAGCACCAGAGAGATGCCTGAAGGATTGCTAAAGACATAAATGATAACACTTGCATCTCTTTATTTATGGTTGAAATTGTATATAAACATGCTAACCCCTAACTGCTTTGGACAATATCATTATCAATCAAATATGTGAGTGTTTGATTTCTGTGCTGTATGCAATTTTTCTTCGGTGTTCAGAGTCGATGCCACCTAAGGGTGCAACATTTTCTGCACTGACAAATAAACTGAAGTCTGATAACACAACACCAGGGTTCACTGTTGCCCTATGATGAGGTCCAACCTGCTTTAACATACAGAGGCATCAGTTTCGCAGTCTCAGATGTAAACTCAGCCAGATCAGTGAGCAACCTCCAGATCATGAAGTAATGATTCCTACCACCAGTTTAGATCTATCCAACTCCTCAGACATTTTACAGTCCCTTGCATTGTACTGCTTGTGCCAGTATTACAGTATTCCTGCAGTTACTTTCAGCACATTTAACCACACTGAGTGTAAAATATCTCCACAATCGTTCAAACTGCAGTTGTTTGTGTTGCCACCTTGGCTGAGGTTCATACAGATTCCTCAGAGCCAGACAGTATGAGTTTAGTGGGGATAAACAAAACAGATATACCCCAGGTTAGATCCTGTGAGTGATCCCTGCTAATGTCCTTGAAAGTAATTCAGATCTTTTCAATGAGTTCTCCTCCAGAGGAACAAAGGATACATTATGCATGCAATCTATTATTAATGGTCTTGAGTCATGTTACCATCTGACATGGTCCCTGAGAAAATATCTGAAAAGCCCGATACTCTGGAGGACTCGTCCTCTAAACGTGGTTATATAAGCAGCTGCTTCTAGAATATATGATTTATTATTTACTGCAATTTCTCTCTTTTACGTCTTTTTTTTTTACACATAGGCCAAACACTTGACAGGATTTCTGTGTTTATTCTAAGCCACATAGGAAAATCATTTTCCTCCAATGCCAGGTAATGGATAAAACAAGTTTTGTGTTGACTGTTTACATCACCTTTTTTTTTTTTATTAATAAACCTCATCATGGGCTACATCAATGATTTTTTTTCATTGGAGCTCTAAAGAGATCCAATTAAAACGCTTTGCTGCTCCATCCCGAGAGTCTATTGGCTGACAGCTGTTCTCGAAACTCCACGGCCCCGCCTCCATCTGTCAGGCACAGCGCGGGTACGACGCTGTGTGTGTCTGTGAATGCACTGTGGTGAGATACTACTCCTTAACTTTACTCCACAACCCCGGATGGACTTTCACTAAAAACAGGACAGTCGCTCACTTATCATCAGAGCTCTCAAGAGGCACGTGCGCACAATCCAAAGTGCAGCGTCTTGAACAATTTCCTCCACTTTTCCCAAGCCCCCTCTTTTGCAGTATGAAGAGCAGTTATGGCAAGGAGTAGCAAGTCAGCAGCGAGGACCCTGGAGGATTTGACGCTAGACTCGGGTTATGGTGGAGCCGCCGACTCCTTCAGATCTTCCAGTGCGTCGCTGTGCTGCTCAGATGCACATGGGGCGAATTACTGGCATTTAACTGACTCGATGCACAGTCGACACAACAGTCTGGACACTGTTAACACGGTCCTGGTCGAAGACGCCGAGATCCTGGAGTGCACCGTGCAGTGCGCTAAACTACCCGAGCTTGAGGATGTGCCGTGGAGCCTCGGGGAAGTGGCAAGCGCACTGAGCAGGGACGAGGAGATGAGCCTGCCGACCCCCCCGCAGGACGTCCTGCTCAGGCTCTCGGTGCTGGTCAGCCGGGCCCTGGTCAGGGTCGCCAAGGAGGCGCAGCGCCTGAGTTTGCGCTACGGAAAATGCACCAAATACGAGATCCAAAGTGCCATAAAGATCGCCCTGTCGTGGACCGTCTCGATGAACTGCATCAGCGCGGCCCTCAGTGCCTTGTCCCTGTACAACATGAGCACGGAAGAGGACAAGTTCAGCCGAGGCAAGTCGGTACGCTGCGGACTCATCTTCAACGTGGGGAAGTTCTTCAGGTGGATGGTTGACAGTCGGGTTGCGGTCAGGATCCACGAGCACGCGGCCATCTACCTGGCTGCGTGCATGGAGAGTCTCTTCCGTGAGGTGTACGCTCGGGTGCTGAGCAGTGCCCTGCTGGACCGGGACAACGGGATCCCCAAGTTCACAGTGGAGACCCTGGAGCAGGCCGTCAACAGTGATGCAGAGATATGGGGGTCACTGCAGACCTGGCAACACCTGATCTGTGGGAAGAATGCAAACGGTGAGTTCTGAATGGCCTGCTTTAAGTCACTGCAACAGGGTCTTTCCCACATCCTCACCACACATCACTTGAGGAGTACCCCTCTACTCTCACTGTAGCCATTTGCATTGATATTACAAAGCAAAGCCATCTTGATTGGGTTAACTTAGCAGGAAAGACCAAGACTCACCTGCAACATAAATTATGAGCACTTGTAGTCAAAGGTCCCTCAGATTTTCTTGTGGCCTGGATAGGAAAAGGTGAAATTTCACTGAAAGACATCCACAAAAAAGAGCATGATTATTACAGCTGAAGTAGTGCAGTGCAGGAGAGCTGCAGGCAGGTGATGACTGCCAGAGAAGATCAGGGTGGGAGATGAAGAACCTCTTGCCTCCTATCCTCTATGCAGTTATATTGCAGTTATTCTCCCATGTCTTCTATATACAATTTTTTTATATGTGGTAGTTTTATGGGTGAAATGATGCAGCTGCGAATACAAAAGGATGAAGCCGGACTTGATACCCAGAGGCTTTAACTCTCATTCTCAGAGCGTTCAGTGTGAAGATCTCTCTCCCTGTTTCTAACAATGACGCCCTGAAGAGGTTAGTTCTATTCCTTCTCCCCTGAGAGGAAGGATGTTTTTCATTCCTGGGTACATAAAACCACACATTACCTCCTTGCTGGGTTTTACATTGGCTTTCCAAGAGTTAAGAAAAGCTTTTTGTGTGTGTGTGCTTTCAAAGTAAGTGTAATTGTATTTTGGGCTTCACCACAGCTTAAGCAGCAATACATCACAAACCACACTTACACATGCTTGTCCCTGTTTTGATGGATGTTGTAAAAGTGCTGCTGTGGCTCCTCTTGCAACAGGTTTACGTAATGAAAGGCCTTGGGGGACCTGTGTGCTATCATGCATTATGCAGAGTGATGTGAATAAAACTGAGTTATAGAGTGAGGCAGAGAAAGAGAGACAGACCGACAGAAAGAAAGAAGGACTCTGTGACTGTATTGATGAATCACCAACAGAAGGCTGACAGCATGAAAACAGCACTTTATGTCACTGTACTGCTTTTGCTCTGAAGCCACAATGAAACCTTTTAAACACACGTCAGTTTGTTTACACTGTCCATGTTGGTGAAGATTTGAGCTGCACAGTCACAATCAAACTCATTAGTGTAGGCCACCTGAATGAAAGGATGGGAAAACCGTTTATAGAGCCTCTAGTGTTGTCAGAGTTTACAGCAGGAACACTTACTGTTGAGTGTTGAACGTCAACAATCAGACACTCTGCATACTCAGGCCACTTCACATGCAGTGAAGGACCAGCTGGACTAGTGTCAAAAGTGTGCACAAAGTCAATGCTGTGAAATCCGTTTGCCACACTTGGGTAATGAGTATTAGTAGTAGCATTAAAAACAAAAGTTATTGTAATGGAAATTATAGAATATGTCACATCATTAGGTTTTGATACTGTTTTGGTTCATTTACCATCTTCCTAGTACCAAATAGTTAGCGACTGGCGATGTTCACCAGGTGGAGGTTCTACGTCTACGCATTTCGTCCTCCACTACATTTCTTACTGTGACACCGCGGGACCTCTAAACCTCAAAGCACCCTCTATCTGCAGTGACAGATGAGGCCGAGACACAGGCGCATCATTTGTTGTCTTCCCACTAAAACCGAACACTCAGTCAGTCCGAGGGTGGGTTGACCTTAACGGAGCCACCGCCTGCCAAATTGAACCTCTATATCGTTCCATCCATTCTCTCTGCGTCTCTCTGCCAAGTGGGAGTAATTGAGGTGATTTTTTCATATTATGCTAAAGCTGGTGACCCAGCTTTGTGAGGAGGCCTTTATGAATATCTTTATTGCATCTCCCACCAGAGCTGAGTTTTTTTGTGCCATTGGAGATTCAATCAGGGAGTTACTTTGTTGGGTGTCGTCTTCTCTGTCCGTCTGAAATTTCTATTAGGAGTTTGAGAGGGGGAACTGACCTTTCTCTTTTAGATAGAAGGTTAAAGCTTCTTAACAATAGTTTCATATTCAGGGAAACATTCATGCTGGCATGCTCCAGTGTCAGTTTTTGAAGTTCCTCCTTCACAAAACTGATCAGTAAGGTCTTCAGAATGTATTAACACTAGATGAGTTAATTCATCAGTTTAATCAAACAAAGGAGAGAAAAGGGTGGTTGAAAAGTTCTTGTTTTGTTATGGATTAATGTAACTCCACAACATATGATCTATAAGTACCTCATACTATAATGTCTTTCTGGCACCTACGGCAGCTTGCAGCTTCACACTGGCACATGTAGCATATGGCCAGCCTCCCACACACCAGCCCGACACAGGCAGACTCACTCACCCATACACATGCATCAAGATGTCAGGGGCTCCTCTCACCATGTCTGACTCAGTGTTATTTTCAGGTGGGTGTTGGGTTTCCCTTCTTTCGACTATGGCATCCTGTCAGAACAGGAAACTGCTCTATATGGTGGGATATTTCGTATGGCTCCCTCTAGACATGGGAACACAGTGATTCTTTGATTTCCTTAATGACGTGCATGTCAGAGAAAATGTCTAGTGTGAATATGATATCCAGTGTTCAGGGATATGTAGACTACCACCCTGAGGACCAGGTTCTAATCAGACTTAAGATGTGAGATGACTTTCAAGTCTGGGCAGAACCAGTTATGTTGAAAGATTTACTGCCAAATTTCACCCTAAAGTCATTTAAAACAAGTATAAAGATAATGTTGCTTGGCTCACTTTGTTTTGTGGAACTGAATTATTTTTCTTAAGGACACAAGACAGGTGGCCAAACTTGCATGCACACCATTTCTGGAACCCTCTGACAGGTGGACACAAAGCTGTTGTATGACTGTAATGTGAAAGGAGTCGAAACAGGAAAAAGCTGTTATTAATGTGGTTTAATTTGTTGTTATTTTTTGCTCAGACCTTACTCTTTTCTTCACACATGGTGAGTGTCAGGCGGCAGGGTGTTTTTAGTGGAAGTCCTGCAGAATAAATAAGCAATGCCTTCTTTGTCAAGTTACAATTTTGCATTGGCATTCATCAATCACACAGAGCGAAACCCATCACACAACTGTCAGAGACACAAAATTCACTGTTAGCAGCCTCAACAGAAATTCAGTGCAGCTTCCACATGCATCTTTGTGGAGCATTTGCCAGCAGCATGTCATATACAACAGATCTGAGGGGTAATTTAAGGTAATTTGAACAACCAGGCGCGCTGCTCTGCGGCATTGTTCTCTCTTCACTCACCTTTTCTTGCCTGGAAAAAATCATCCACTGTCACCAACACTAATGCACGCCTTTCCGAGTCTTGTCAAAAGGCACTGGGAGATGTGGAAAATCACCGGCTGAAATGGGCAAATTTGGGGGAAAGTGGATACACAAAAACAGTAAATTACAGGAGTGTGGCACATTGCTCAGAAACCAGTGAACCATTACAGTGTAAAGTGTGTAATTGAGGAGGGTTTTTCCTTCTAAAGCAGAACAGCAGAACAGCAGAACATGATCTGGTGGACCCAACACATTTAGCAGTCAAAACCAAGACTTCACTTGCATTTCCGAAACGCTGACATCATGTGTGAAAAGCAGAACCACAATATTTACGTCGTGGCATATTCTGTCGTCCAACATAATTTGTTAATGATCATTTTCTTGTTGTTGTCAGACTTTTTAAATGCAAACTTTCGAAGTTGTCTTAGCCTTTTTGCACAAATCGCATCAGTCATTTCTTTGTTTCCTAACTAAGCAGCTAGTGCAGGTTGCAGCGAATCTTCTTCTTCGTCGTCTTCTTTCCGACAGACTAGGTGCAGTTCAGTGCATGGCTACCTCCCGTTAGTGGAATTACATCATAGCCTTGGTATAGTCCGCATCCATACTGGTTGGCACATTAATACTGGTTCTATATTGTGCACATATCACCCACCATTAAGTAGGGCACTTGTCAGGAGTGTGATGTGCAGAACACTTTCCCCTTCCAGTGCTATGGTGCTTTGTGCTCTTATGGCAGTGTTTTACAGGGGTGAGAGAGTACAGATCCCATTCCATTCACAGGTCTTTTTATCCCCAGTAGTCAGCGGTGATGTGCGAGGTCGGTGCCTGGTGCACACATGCTGTGAGGAAGCCAGGCAGACAGGAATGACTGCGGTCTACTGTGGTACCACTCTGTACCGGTGGAAACCAGTCCCCATTATGTTTGGGAGCAAGTGAGATATAACATATCTGAGCTAGGGAAACCCTTTCACAGCAACGCACACACATACACAGAGACGGAGACACACATTCACACAGAGTCACACATGGCCCGGGAGCAGATCTGGTATTAATTGTGAGTTTGGGAGGGAAATGAGGAATGTCGTTGTGACAGGGAGGCTGGTACAGCGAGGGAGAGCTCCAGCCAAGTTTACTTCAGCCGATTAAGAGAAGACAGGTGATAGAATACAGTTGATTCTGCACCCAGCTGGCAGCGCCTACAATAGATCGGATATCCTCTGTCTTCTGTAACATCCTCTTTTTCTTATGCACCTTAGAGGATTGTATAAAAAAGTGTCAGTTGCACAGTGTCAGTCATGTGTGTCGGTTCATGCAGCTGGAGGACATAAGCTCAGCATTAGTCAGCCACTACAGTATGTGAGAGTGACTGCAGCCTTTCTACACAGTGAACAGACACAAAATAAGAACGCACGCTCTTCTGTTCTGGATCTTTTGAGGTTATTCACTGACAGAAAAAAAGCTGAATAATACAATCGTGGCCACTTGAATCAATATTTATGAACAATCTCCATGAGGCTAAAGACCACAGCACCAATCTGATGTCATCTGAGAAAATGCTGCTCCAGCTGCTGCAGTCATAGGGCTAATTTAGTAGATTTTTCTCATTTTTATGCTTGACCTTTTACACCAAAATGAGATTTACTCCATTATAGCCCTGACAATGTCAACCCTGAGAGTGTGCTCTTATTGCTTTTATAATCACTCTGTGTAATGTGTTTAGCTGCCTATTTACCTCCAGTGGAAAAGGTACAGTATGTCTCACCTGTGGGTGACATTATCAAGGGAGTGTTATTTTTCCGCCTTTGGGAGAAAGCTGTTTTAAATCTTGTGGGTGTTTTTTTTTTTTTGTTGTTGTTTTTTCACAAAGTTTTCTTAATGCATATGTGGCAAGTTCACCTGTGCCTTTCTCAATATTGGATATTAGCTTTTAGTTTTTTAGAGAATTTACCAGAATAGTTTTACAATTACTCTGTAAAGAGCCAAATCCAGTGAAGCCTTGGCTAAGAATTTTTCATGATGTCGACTTTGGAAGAAATGCAGAGGGAGAGGAAGAGGCACAGATGGCAAGGATCAAAACAGGAAAATCCATAAAAGAAGCAGTGGGTGACAGATGAGACCCAGACAAGCAATGTGTACTTCTTATTATAGCAGGAAGAAAGTCTGAGCAAACAAGAACCAGCAAGCGGATTAGTTAGGTGAAGCATCAGTATCTACCGTTTTTTTTTGTTTTTTTTTGTAGCTCTGAATTCCTATTGTTGTGCAGAGGGAAATGATCTTGTTTAAATATCAGGCAGTCTGGCAGGAACCTATGAAGAAGATCGTGGTAAACAAGCTTTTAACTTTGATGTGAGCTGAGCACCAAAAGTTTAAGAAAATTGATATATCTGTTAGAGAAAGCTGCGTGTCAGGACACGTGGAGATGCTTCTGGATCGACATTTGGTGAACTATGAACCAAATTCCAAGATATTAACACAACACAAACACGCACAGTGTTTCCTATCATGGTCAGCATCAGTAACAAGCCGCACTTTGCCAATCCACTTAGGCCAGCAAGGCCAGCGTCATCTCATCTCATCTGTTACTGTTTAATCACAAACGTGATAGTCAGAGGACCTGCCAGTGGCAAGATGGCTCTTACTGTAACTTCATTACTTGTGAGAAAACCATATGCAGTGAGAGTTAGCCTCCTCTCGGTGTGTGTGTGTGTGTGTGTGTGTGTGTGTGATAATCCTCTGCTGATAATACTGTCATATCAGGACATCATTTCTCCATATCAACCAGCAGCCCAGCACCATGCAGAGCCAGCCAGTCAGTCAGTTAGTCAGTGTGAAGAGGAGCTCTTATCTATCCAGAGTACCCACTGAGTCCAATTTAAAAGCAGCTTAGATGAGAATGGAAAGCTCCCAGTTTTCATACTTTTTGTCCAGATGACTTAAGCTTCAGCATCTCACACTGATATCAGAGTGTCAGATCTGGAAGCCATTAGCCATATTCACAGCGTCGGCATCTTTCTTTCCATCATCAATCGGCGTGGGAAAACAAACTGTGCAAGTTGTCCTACTGCTGCGTCCCTGGCTGTAAGTCTTACAAACTTTGGGAATCTGACAAACCGCTTTCTTGTCACCGCTTCCCGGTTGACAGCGCTTTAAGGAAGGCATGGATTGTTAATCTCTTCCCACCGCGCGTGATGACGTAAGAAGATGGCGACGCTGTGAATATGGCTAATATAGAGCAGATGCAATAAAAGGAATTGTTTGACACAGTTAAATATAAAGCTACAGCCAGCAGAAGGATAGCTTTGCACAAAGAGTGGCTTTTTATGGTGATAAAAAAAAAACTGCCTCAGCTTCTCTCAAATGTTGCTTGAAAGTTAATGGTTTTATAGGGTGAGTTATGTATGGGACCCATAGACTGGGACCATTTCTTGTCTGGGTGCAGTGACTGTCTGGATACTTGTCACCATGAGACTGCCCGGCAACCAACAGAGACTCCAGGAAACAAACATGATAGAACAATAGATGTGCATTAGAGACGGCATGTGGACTTGGACTGAGCCGCTGTAATTGTTTACCTTTGTTCCCGGTTCTTGAGCTAGGCTAACAAAAGCCTTATACTTGAAAGGGTTGATTGTAAGTTTTAGTTGGTGATTGTTGCTCCACAAAAGCTTTAACCTTCATTAATCACACAAGAGGTTAGAATACGCCCTCTGAGCAGCGCTACATCCGCAGGGAAGATTGGAGGCTACAGTGAGTCGAGACTGACTAGGGCTGGCTGGTTAACATCCTAACTTCAATAGTTTGTAAAGGAACAAAGTTTGATAATTGACTTACAGTGTTAAGTAAACAGCTCAACACTGACAATGTAGCAACAGCGAAACTTGCAAATAGCCACTTGAAAAGACAGACATAAGAGTGGCATCGACCTTCTTATTTAACTCACAATAAAAAAAAAAAAAAGTAATAGGTATATTTTCCAAAATGTCAAAGTATGTCTATAAGGAAAATGAGTCATATTTTATCCCTCTATCCTCTGGTATCCTCAGCATTTACAGAGGATTAGTCAAGGTGAAGAAGATTTGCTCCCATACACCCTCTCAGCAGCCACTGTTCAACAATCCTGCAGTTTTTATTATAATCCACAGTTATAGTGCACTAAGCTGTGGGGGTGTGAACATAGCGGGGATTTCTGAGGTGATGGTGGGGAGCTGGACTTCCATTATTTCAGTCTTCTGTAAACCACCTCATGCGTCTTTCCCCTGCACATGACGAATACATCAGCTGTATAAACACAGAGCAGATACAGTTCACGTGACAGAAATAAACACACTCTGCTTTTGACATGCCAGCGCTCCCATGGAATAAACATATACTTTGACTGGAGGACATAATTATCCTTGGACGTATGGATGTATATACACTGGTTTGCACTGATCACTGCTGCTGCTTGTTGTGTCATTACTGAATACTGTGCAAGCTGCTCAATGGTTTGGAATGGAAGTGTGGAGCCCGAAGGAAGACAAACTGCAGAATATATTTATATTTACATCAACCTATATGTATCCACTTTCGCTCAGTCTGCCCGCAGCTCTTGTGAATCAGTATCTGTTCTCCCACATTTCCCTAAATGCCCTTCAATTTCTGGGATGTGTTTGAACCATACACTGTATATAAACTTACTTGAACTTGTTTTGCTCTCTTGCATGTGGAGGGATCAGTAGTGAAGGTGACAGTGACAGTAAAGCCAAGAGAGAAATGTTTTTCTCATTGCTGCAAGAGTTGCACTTCTTCATAAAGACTTTCTTACTGCAATGCATTCTGGTCTGTTGAAGCAGGTAAAGAAACTGAATTGGCACTGAGCTTTGGAAAAACAGAGTCAGAATTAGACTTATTGGAAAAGTACTTTTTACACACATGTCACATATTCAGTAAGATTATTTTAGATTAGATTAGATTTGCAACTATTGGATGTTTCTCATTAATATCTTTCTGTTTGATTTTTACATTTTCCTTTGAGGCTATGAACTTGTTTATTTCTTGTGAGACACCAAAACAGCAGCCTTGTTTTCACTTTTCACATTAGTTTTTGACTGGTTTCCAATCAAGTAAGTAGGTTTATTTGTGAACAGCGGAAGAACATTAAGCAGCACATGTTAGTGATGCATGTGCATGTGCTGATGCAGTACTGATTCTGTTCCACTGGACCAGTATCTCATTACCTCCCATGAGAGCACAGCACACTGACCTTCGGACAACGTGTGTATCATTACATACATATTCTATGCATGGTTGAGTTAAGTGAATACAATACTCATCTCTCTATTTCCCATTGTGCATTTGCCACAATCAGAGCCTGAAAGATTTATCCAGATGAGACTAATGAAGATTTGAATAGGATGGAAATCTTATACTTGTCTCTCCTCGCTCCCTCTCTGTCTTCGCCCTTCTGTCTTAATTTGCCTGCTCTTTTCTCTTTCTCTGTTTGCTTCTTTATTTTCTTCCCTCTGTCTCAGGCCAATTTTCTTATTCACTGCAGCTACAACAAATCCACGCTCTGCCACTGCCTTGATGGAAAGTCAGCACTGAGTGGAGGTAACCTTGTCCCGTTCTGCACGTCTGCCAGGACTCTAATAATTCTGTCAATCCAGATGTGGAAGGCCTTGTCAGGGAGCCTCACTCTGCAAACAGACACGTGTCTGAGCCATGACAGATCTCCTCCAGCTTGAACTACAATCTGTAACTGTAGCTTGTACAGCAGAGTGGGCGGGGCTGCACATGGGTGATGTGAGAGAAAGTAAATGAGAAATGTACCAGACAGCCAGACTTTGCTCGAGTATCAATCAACATTATTAGCATTAGAGCCCATCATGTATTCCAGTGCCAAACAGCCTTTTCTCCAACTCTGCACTTAAACAGCTGAATGTTGGACGTCTTCTCAATCTGTATAGTCCAACTGAGTGAGTTTGCTCAACCCCCAGCTGAACTACAGCCATGTGGTATAGATTACCACAGGAGAAGGTGTACATATGTCTATTTTGTTCATGACTTTCTTTATTGCTAACATATGCTGGTTTGTCTTTTACTCTCATTTCATTCTTTAAGTGGATCAGAGACTGGCTGAATAACAGATGCTGAGACTAGACAGATGCAAACAGTGACTGCGGTGTTTTGTCCTTTGCTTTTTGTACAAAAACATTTCACTCCGCAGCTTTGTTATGGCAGGCATCAGCAGTGTGCAGAAACCTTGAACCTAAAAAACCAGAGTATTGCTAGAAGTAATGCATTCAAATCAGAGTAGTCTGACTTTCCTTTGTCACATTTAAAAAAATTTTTTTTGTCAGGATTTACACTACAAAAAACTTTCATTTTGTGTTGATTTTGGCGACCCCTGTGGACAAAAGCGGTATGTTTCTCTTTGTGGATCCTGTCCAGTACCAGCCATGACGAAAATATAGCGATGAAATTGAGCTTGGTTTTTACTGGTTAGCACAGCAACAACTCAATGCTAATTTATAGCCTCGTCAGGTGTGCCGTCTCCTCTCGTCTGAGTGCTGTAAATCGTTTTGTCCAGTGGACCGACCCAACCAGTGCCTCCCGAAGGTATTGCGTTACACTATTTAGAAACAGCTTATCTTCCCACTTATGGCCTCATTTGCTGTTGTAGGTCATACAGAGACATCAGCAGAAACGAGAGACTTAGTTAAAAGTTCTTTGTAGTTGCTTTAAGGAAATCAATTAATCATGACACGCTTATGTAATGATTACAGATCTCTCCAAAATATTTCTTGCTCAGTTCTTTGCATCTTATTACCTTTGCGGTTTAATAATTTTAATGAGGAATTTAGAAATATTGAGAGCAGAAAAAATCGTTTTTGCTTTGAGTGAACTCTCCACAGGGAAACTGTTAATCAAAGCTGACGCCTGAGAAACACCCACACCATTAGCACAGTGCAATAGTGATGAAAAGCCACTCCTGTATGAGTGACTCAGCCCTGTCATTATACTCCCGACTATTCTCTCAGTTCAGTCGTTGTCTCCCTCTGGACAGATGGACGTCCAGAGTGCTCTCTGACTCACAGAGTGGAGCTGAGAGGGTGACACACACTCTGCTGGTGAGACAGGTGTGTCTGTCCGTTTTATACCTGGCATAATGTTGCATCAGCTAGGCTACACGGCTCTGCTCCACCGCCGTCCTACTCACAGCTGGAAGTCTACTTTTGAAAAAGAAAAAGATGAGCATGGGGAGGGGGCGGGGGTGTTACAGGATGCCGCCAGGAAGACATGTTAGCTTTCAGATAATCTCCAAAGCCGCTGAAAAATACATGAATACGTGAGGAATTCTCTTGAATTTTATGCATTGCACAGACATTTCTTATTCGTGCATATGGAATTGAACCACATTTGTGTTGCCTGTTTTCTTTTTCCTACCAGGAAATTCAACATTACACTTCTTGGTCATGCTATATGGTGCCTGTAGGTCCCTGCTCTCTCCTGTCAAAGATCTGGAGTGTAATTATTTAACAACTTATTAACTGTGATCTCTCTCTCCCTGCTGGGGAAGGAAATCTATGATTGAAGAGGCCAAATGCTTTGGGATTAAAGCCTGAATCTGATTAAGACAATCAGATCATATGGGGTAGGAGGAGATTCCTCCACCAGCATCCCATTATGATTATCATTAACCTTCATTACCAAATATTTCTGAGAGGAGGAACGAGGCACCACTGTGGTGAAATGAAGCGCACCGGCGCACAAGGCCCTACCTCTGAAAATGTCAAACTCAGACGCATTCTTCAACCTGGATTATAAATTATTGATGGTCTCTAGGCGACGATGACTGATTGCAAAACCGATTTTTGCTATTGTAACCTTTTGCACACCTGCGCAACTTACACAGTGAATGAAATGATAAATTCAGCCTCTGCTGCACTCCCTCAGAGACCCACGGCATGTTTTGTGTCAGAACACATGCAGCGCAGTGTGTGCAAATCACACACTCAGAGTCATTGAGAGAGAGAGAAGAGAAGCAGATGGAGCACAGGATATGAGAACATGGTGAAAAACATGCGGGCCAAGAGCTTGAAAACAAGAGACTGCGCATTTTGTTTCTGTGAGAGAGAGTGTTTGTGTGTCTGTGACAGATGAGGAAAGGCTGAGCTGAGATCTGAAGTGAACTATTAGGGTCGGCTCTTCTGGCAGTGGAAGCTGCATCCATCCAATTTGCTCTATTTGCTTGCCTGTCACTGGCTTGAACCAAGTAGGCTAAGCAGCACCTAAAAGCAGCGCTGCCACAATGACTGTATGGTCCAGCACTTGAAAAGATGGATGACAACAGCTCAGCGAGGGAGACAGGAGGTGGAGCAGCACTGTGAAGCAGTGGGTGAGGTGTGTAGGGGTTTGGTAAACAGGAGGGCTAGTCAGAGGACAGCTGGAAATATCAGACTATAAAGAAAGAGACTTTGGCTTCTTATATCCACAATACACAGGTAGTACCTTTGTGATTGCATGCTGATGATGCAAAGACATCAGGGCCTCCACTAGACTAGAGAAGGAAAGTAGCTAAATTCATTCACACAAATCGGAGAAAGGACTTGAACCTCTCTTGAACCACTATCCCTCCACTTTTCTGAAGCATGTTAGACAAGAAAATTATTTACTTTTTATAATTACAGATTATTAATTCATATAAATCATTCAATAATTTTGTAAAATATGATGCATTGTTGCTGATTAAAATATCCAATATAACAAAAAGAAAAGAAAACTAGATACTGGTCCAACATTAAAAAAATACTTGCACATTAATACAACAAGAACAATAAGTTGCTAATATTGATTACTTAAAGGTAGGGTTGGAAATCCTGGAAAAACGGTTTGAGCAGGCCACATTTTGAAAATACAAAAGTCAGAAGTCCCAGCCGCTTTCCTCAGACTTCTCTGAAAGAATTCAATTCACTAAAAAATGCTTCAGAAATAGATCTCCAACCCTACCTTTAATTATTGATTATTATTGAGGAAATAAACATCTGAAACCATTATGCATAAGGAATATCCTCTCTTTCTGTTCGTAATATTTACTAATTCTTTTTGGGTGGGATTTTACTTGCAGAGGATCCTTTTTGTTTGTGGTCTGTGAACCTCAGAGAGAAAGGACCGGAAATGGCAACCTTATTTTCTGAGTGTCCCACAGAGTTAAGACTGCCTTAACATGCAACAACATGTGCACCCTTTAGCACTGGTTTTGCACCAAATGGCTCTACACTGTGCTCTGGGCAGCACCTCGGGGCGAACTCAGCTCAGACTGCTGATCACACATTCAGGACCTTAGATAAACTTCATGGCCTTCCCAGAACTTTTCTTCAACTTCCATTGTTGTCATGCTCTTCTTCTCCTGACTGATGATGTCCTCTGACACCCTGACTGCAGCTCCCTGATGGCTGATGTTTGAAGGCAGGTTTGTCTGTAAAAACGGGTCGGAGGGGCTTTAAGATAGAGACCCTGCCCTTTGCCCCCTCCCACCACTTCTGGCTCTTTGAGAACAATAACAGAGGCAAAGAGAGGCCAGCCCCTCAGGGCCTACAAGTGATGTTGACCTAAGTGTTACCCCCTCTGGGAGCAAAAAGATTATCACACAGTGGCTGTTTCAGGCGCTGCAGCTGAGGGGAGCTGAAGGGGGTGTTGAGTAACAGTGGGAACCTTAGGAAATGACTAAATCCATACAGACAAAGATTCAACATTTTATCCAGAGCATCAGAGCCAGTGCTCTCTGCTCCTCCTCCTCCTCCTCTTTGCTCTTCGGTGTCCTGTCATCCAAAGTGTAGAGCAGACGAAATAAAGCTATCATTGATTTTGAGACTGATTTCAGCTTTAATGGATAAAATGATGAAGTCAGATTTAGTCTGATAAGAGGCTGAGTGCAGTCTTAATGTCACCTCTGGAAAGTCAAACCGTTTGAAGCAAAAGGAAGAAAGTAACATGGTATATTACTCGTGCAGATATTAGATATTTAAATACTTCAAATGCGTGTCAACTACCCATGGCCTTCATCTGTCATGTTGTTTGCTGCATTGGGGCTGGCTAATCCCTGCCTCTCAATGACTGATATAGGTGACACCAAATGATGGCATCCTCAAGAAACACATTCTCACCACTGCTCTGATGTCATCGTATAAACCGGGATCAGCCAAGGAGATAGGGTGTTTGATGATGCTGCGGGATTTGATTTTCTCCATGGACAAGGATTACTATACTAGATTCAAAACAGATATAAGTCATTTGCATATTCATTCTGGTAGGATGAGAGCTGACCTGCCCCATCCAATCTATTTCCATCAAAAGGCATATTGGATTTCTGATTTGAGGGATAAAAGAATTGCTTGTACCCAGATTCTTATTTAGGGCAGACATCGTGAAGGTTAGGAGTGAATGGGTGGAGACTGATGCTTGACAGAAAGGGTCATTTTATGTATAATCGCAGCTGGGGGAACCATGAGCTTTGAAATTTGTATGCAGGGATTTGAAATGTCTCTTCTTTGTGTTGTGGACCCAAGCAAATAAATCATGTCCAACTTATCACACAAGGCATGCCTCTCAAGGCCTGATTGTTTGCAGGAGAAAAATTAGAACATGGCAAGGATGATTTTTGATCGGCTCAGGGACCTGTGAAAGATCAATCATTCAGTTACCTCCAGCTGACAAAGTCACATTTTCAGGATTTTTCTTTTTTTTTCTTACTAGAAATGTTGACATGTGAAAAACAGCTCAAGTTGTGCAGACTATGAAAATATATTCTGTACATCAAAAAGTTGAGATGAGGGGAAAACCCCATTAAATCTACTATAAGACATGTTTACTATGAGTTCCCTCTTGTTTTATATTTATATACTGTATCTGAGAGAATGAGACAGCTTGATTCCCCCCTTCCTGTTTCAGGAGAGTAATCATGGCTGTTTTCATATATCATAAGATAAATAGGAGGGCTGTCATGTTGTGTTTATTAGGCTTTCACTGCTCAGTTTCAGTGAGAAAGTAGTGGATTCCTGCAAGCTGTCACCACTTCACGGTCACAGGCATCAGGCATCGCTACCATATTTGTAACACAACATCCTCCATTAGAGCATATCTATGTATTTATTTATCATTTTGTTCTTAATCCCACGCAAGGCGAAGCTTTTACTTTTCTCAGGCATTAGCTAACAAGGCTGTGGCATTGCTTGTATAAATGGATAAAGGATAAAGATGCAGTTCTCTAAAATCATATAATATTCATGGAGAAATGACTCAAGATATGTGGTGGATCTATGAAGCTCTTTTCTCTTGGATTCACTCTCCAACACTGGCAGGGCTTCAGTGGAATTTAAGCATCATTAAGGAACCATTAAGATATGCTTTACTTTGAAAATCCAACCCACTTTATTTCTCTGCACATGGAAACTACATAATGCGGCTGGTTCTCCTGCTCAACTTTGCTGAGTTCTCCTCACGTAACACCGGAGTGTGTGTGTGGAGCTGGAGCTGCTCTGACAGAAATAATGAAGTGTCTTGTTTGAGTGTGGTGTAATATTTAGCGTACACTGTACACTGAGACAGCTGGAGTTCGCTGGTGAAAACCATCCTCAGGCAATGTGTTCACCATTTAACATCTACGGGCATTAGGACGCCTTAAAACGCTGGTTACGTTCTGCAGGGCTGGTTTGTATGCACTGGAAATGTTAGCTGTGAGCAATGGGAGCTGTATGCGGATTTGCAAACTCATTGAATGTGCTTTTGATTTTGTAGTGGATGCTTCTGCAGCCCATAATGATGGGTCTTTAACAGTGTACAGTGTAACAGCTCCTCTCAGGGAGCCCAAACCACTGTAGTGATATCACTGTGGATGCAGTTCAAGAGGAAGGGAGCTTTAAAGCACCCTCATTTTTAACACATGTGTCACATCAGATTATCTGATCAGTGTTTATTAAATGAACTCCTCTTAATTAGTCATTTCTGTCCTCGCACACACAGCAACACACACACACACACACACAGCTGCTCCTTCACAGTATCACTATTGGCTGCAGGGGACAGTGTTCATTTGTAATCGTTAATTGCTCATCTCCGTCTGAACTTGCATGGACTTCACATGTTCACAAGGAGTTTAGCTAATGAAAATTGCCCCATGACATCACACCCCACAGCGCCTATTTGGATGAGATGGCAAACTGAAAAGAGGAGACCCACATGCCTGGGTTGTGGTCGCGCTGGTTTGGGGGTTTTTAGGCCCATGGTGTAATGAAGGAAAGATGGCAGAGAGCCACATGAAGAAAGGTCTATTATGAGAGCAGCATTCCCTGATCCACAGGCAAGAAACCCCCAAGCACACTTTGTGATGACAACATTCAATTTGCTGATGGTAGGCAAATGTAGTAAGAGGGGAAGAACTGAAAGAAGAATCAATGTAGCTACAACATCTTTAATTTCAGGGGGTCAGTGAAATCTGCAAACAGTCAGACATAGGAGAAAGATTTTATTCTTAAAGGCATGATTCAACAGTTTAGGAAATTATACTTTGATATCAGCCTTATGTCTGCGAATTAAAAAGTATTAAAAGAGGTCATGACAGCTGAGAGGTAGCCACAAGGCTTTTTCCCGTACGTGTCACCTTTATGCTAAGCTGAGTTAAATGGCTGGTGGCTGTTGCTTAATAATTAGCAACCAGAGATGACAGTGATGTCAAATTGTCTCATCACCTAGCCAGTAGGTGAGTCAAAAAATAAAGGGCTCAAGTGATGATGTTGTTAGCCTAGTTTAGCATACACTAGAAGTTCATGCCACTCTTTTCAAGGTGAAAGAAAATGTAATTTCCACATGATAAATAAAACACTTTTAGTTTTTGAACACTATTGGAAAATAATGGCAGACAAAGAGTGAGAGATGTGTGTAATAACAGATTGTAGACCAAACCCTGTGCTGACAACTGCAGGCTGTATTTCCTCTCTTACCTGTTGTGTTCTGGTGGTGTCAGGTTCCCCAGGGGAAGGAGATTAATATGTCATACTGCGGCTCTGATCCCTCACCCTGTGTGCCCTCATTACAGTCTCCACTGTGTCGCCTTTGCCCACATCCTCAGTCTGATCCAGCTTTTGAGTGAACTCAGCTGGCTCCCAACATCACTGAAGCAAGAATGCAAAAGAAGATGCATCACTTTTTCCTAATATAAAATAAAATATTTGCTGTTAGCTGCTACTTCAAACTGAAAATTGTCACTCACGCTAACCCTTATTTGTGTCCCATAAGGGAGTAATTTGGCAAAAGCATCAGACAGCAGTTTAGGATGAAAGAAGAATCAGTGAAAAAAAAACAAAAAAAAACAAGTCGGTTCATCGGGAATCCATCATTGCAGGAGGAGCTGGAGAAAAAAAAGAGAAAGAGAGAAATTATGGGAGATACATGTCTCTACAGCAGGGGTGAGCTATTACTTTTCCCAAGGCGCCACAGAGAAACCCAGATCATTGTTGGGGGCCATTCTGCTACCCTGTAAACTACTGTGAACTTTCAGCACAGTATGTTTACACGGTAGCTTATTAAGAAATTTAGAAACATTTAGCATCATTTAGAAAACGGCATATTGTAAGCAAATTTAGATAAAATTAAAGTCTCATCAGTAAATGAGTCTGGTTTGTCTTTACCTTGGGAAAAAATTGATCGCAGATTTACCACGGAGCTGAGAACCTGAAGTTGCAGGTGGAAAAAGCTAAGAACACAGCTCTCCAAGAAGAAATGGAGAATGTGAGGGCGTCATACAAAGAGGTCACACAGAAGTGTGAGGCTGAAGTCCTTAGCAGGCAGCAAATTGAGAACCTGCGGTGTGAACTGGACAATGAAAAGAAGGCTCACGCTGACAGAGAGTCGGAGGACCTGCTCCTGGAAAGGGCTGAGACTCACGCCCTCCGAAGCAACATGGCTGAAGAGATCAGCCTTGCTCAACAAAGAACATCTGAGCAAGAGCTGGCTCTGAACAGAGAACTGGAGGAGCAGAAAGCTCTGCTCAACAACCACCTATCAATCAACAATGAATTTACCACAGAGCTCATGGCAGAGAGAGAGAGAAGAACAGAGCTCTGCAAGACGTTTCACACAAGAACACACAGAGGTGTGAAGATTAAGTCCTCAGTATCAAACAGCAGACACAGAAACTGCAGCATGAGCTGGAGAGAGCAATGGAGGCTCATGCTACCACAGTGTCAAAGAACAAAGTCCTGGAGGAAAACCTGAGGGCTGAGATGGACGTCCTCCGAAGCAAGAAGGCCGAAGAGATCACCACAAGAGATGAGGACTCAGCTCAACAATCAGCTCTCAGTCAACCATGAGCTGACCACACAGCTCGAGGCTGAGAGACTGAAGAGGAAGAGAGAACCATCCAAGAGAACCATTGGAGAACCACCCAAGAGGAGCAGCAAGAGGAGCCTGAAGATCAGAACCTGGCCAACAGACCAAGGAGAATGTCAGTCTGGAAGAGAACCCGCCACATTCAGGGATTAAGGAAACCTCAGGGAGCCATCATCAAGAGGTGGCAACTAATCTGTTTGACATCATGACAGACTGATGGCTGTCTGACCAATATCTATCTATCTATCTATCTATCTATCTATCTATCTATCTATCTATCTATCTATCTATCTATCTATCTATCTATCTATCTATCTATCTATCTATCTATCTATCTATCTATCTATCTATCTATCTATCTATCTAGGACCTGGTCTTTTACAGCCAGGTTCAGGTACGGAAATAGAGCTACTTTTACTTTATACATTTTATCCATCACTTCAGTTGTGTGTGATTTCCAAGATACAAAACACCCATATTGTACAAAAATGAGAGCTTATTAAAAAAAAGAAACGTCATGAAGGCGTTATTCAGATATAATAAAATATACACAGAAATGGAAGATCTATGCTTTGAGGGGCCGCTGTTCACCATCCAGATGGCTAATGGCTCTCTGTGTCTCTGCTGCAGTCGTTTAGTGTCATCTCCTTAAACCACTGACACAGGTGGAGGCCAGCCAAAACACATCTGAAAACATTATAAAAGAATCAATCTTTGATCAATAGAGTCAAACATCCTGACAGTCAAGTGGCTACATGTCTGTGTTTGATCAGTGCATGTGAGATCAATGAAGTATCGTCCTGATTTGTTCAGCTGTGCAGGGATCTGCACGACAAACACAGCATGCCAGCCAGCTGTCTAACTTTCAAACTGACTGTGTTGCACACACCCACACACACACACGCACAAAACAACACAGAAATTGTACCATAATAGAATCCAATATCATTGCTAAATAATATATAGACTTTAAAGTTGACAGAGAGCTGACTTAATACCACTCGGACACAATGGGTCTGTGAGAAGGCTGTATTTATAGCAGGGACTGTTTTACTGCTTTTCTATTTATTGTACAATGTTGTGTTTTTGTTTTTGGGTTGACTCCCTGTGGAGGCAACTCTCAGACATAAAATGGGAACAAAAGAAGAAGGAAAGACCAGAGGAGGTAATACTCCAGTATCCATACACAGTAGGCTATCTGCTCTTCATCTGTATGCTAAATAGCTAGCTATGAGATGGTTAGCTCATGTTAGCAAAACAGATGTGAACAGCTATAGGCCGGCTCTTTTGAAGACACCAAAGCTCACAATTGAACACTTTAAAAAGCTTATCTTGTTTCCTTAATGTGTAAAGTTAGTTTTTTTGTGTGTCTTTGAAACAGATCTCTCTTTTTTATAACCAACAGACTACTAGCAGTAATTGCACCAAAATATTATAAAGTAATTTATATATCTTGCAAGTGTCTGAATAATCCACATTGATAGGCTATATTTTTGTATACAGATAATTGTGTAGTTTCCCCCCTAATTTTAATTTTTACCAGAACACCATGCACTATATATTTCATTCTCAATCATGCCACATAATGCAAAGAAGTAGAAGATGTACTTCTACACTAATTATGCAAATCATCCCTGATGATGCAATAATGATGAAATTATGATTTTTACCAAAGAAGGGGGTAGCCCCCAGATGTTTCAACACTTGCTGAATCATGCTGCCCTTCTTCCCCAACCTAGGCCTGCAGGACATTTTTCCCTTTTATGTTTGATTAAGGGCAGGAGCTGCTATTTATGGCTTTGGACACCTGCAGGTCAGAAACCGTACACACCTACAAAGAGAATCAGTGCGTAACCCTTTGAACTGGTTCATTCCCCCCTCTGGTCGTTCACTGCATTCCCCCTGCTTTGACACTGTTACTGCTTTTTGTCATTACCAGTCTGCATGCAGAACACTCAGCCTTGCAGGTGTAATGGCTGGTATCAGATATCATTCTACCTGCCACGGAGTAAAGACAAACCACTCAATTAACATTAAGGATGAAAAGTGAATGGTCAGAGAAAGGTCATCCCCAGTCATTAGCCTTAGTAGCTGTTAAATCTGTATTAGCATAATTCAGTTGTTTTTGGCACAACAGGGACATTACAGTGCAAAGTTGGATCGATTTCAAAATGGTGGATTACTTTGGGCTCTCTGTTAGTTACATGAAATGACAGCTTCGTCCTCTGCTTTGGATGGGAGATTTTTTTTTCTCAAGGTCTTTTCAGAAAGAGAAGGGGAAAGAAGGAAAAGGAGAGTGAGAGGGAGGGACTGCGCCCTGCAGTCGGCATGCTGTAGTCATTAGTTTGTGTGGTGGGGAGCTTTATTGCTTCCCACTCGTGTTAAGTCAATCCAACAATTTACTCTGCTGCCCTCACTCCCTCTCCCTCGTCAGTTTCATGTACAACTGTTATGTCTATAGACGTTTCTGGTCAATCAGTGCAATGTTCTGGATGGGTGAGCCAGCGGTCTGTCAGCCCTCTGGTTGAGGCCGAGCAGTTCCTCGAGGCAACATGAGGGTGGGTGGAACTCTGCATCTTGGAGCCCTTAACTGGAGGGCTGCAGGCCAGTGGCTAGGACAGCCTCCAGCTATTGATGTCACCCTGGTATCAACACCCTTTGAATGTGTGCTCGACCATGGTGGTTTGTTTCTGTAGCACAACAGCAATTTGCAACACCATCCATGCGATTTTCAAGACGTCCCTTTGTTCCCGTGGCCTTATTTTAGCATGTGTCTTGCCACTGGTTGCTAAACATAAGTGAAGTCAAATGGGAGACAAAAGCTAGATGAGCTGTTGTGCTTTTTAAACACTGATTATAGGGGTCGACAACAAAGGCCTATTTTGGTGCCATAAAACTTGCTGACCTGGAGCTGACGGGGAACGATTGTGTTTCACACGCTCCTGCAGGCTGTCCTGTGCTGCTCACACAGCCCAGAGGCAGACACACTATCACATTTCCACCAAAGGGCATCAGTGACTATGCTTCAACCTTCAGATTGTATTTTTGTCTCTTCTGCATCTGGGCCCACGCATCACAAGGTCACAGCAAGAGACAGCAGAAGCCTTTTTGCAGTTGATTGATAGTCACATCTTGGCGGGTTGTACCTTCGTAGTATTTGAACACAGGGCGAAATGACTGTCAGTTTCTGACTACGTCGTCTCCAAATCCTCTCAAGTCTATTGACTGTCCATCACTGTCTCCCTGTTTTTATTGATTTTTTTCCCTTGATTTTTGCACCCAGCTCTTCTTTAACTCAGCTCCAAGCCCGTCACTGTCTTTTTTCCCCACCCGTCTTTTGGTAATTCAGGTCTCTGGTGGTTCTTCAAGTAAATGCGAGACACTGTTAAGAGAGATAATGCCCTCATTTCAAACACCTTTTGCCAGAGGGGTAAATCCAAAAAATGTTTATTATAATTAATTAAATTATTATTGTTATTCTGACCTAAAGTTGCAAGAATGTCACATTAATATGCAGTGCATGTTTTGTTATCTCCATGTGGTACATTCACATACATAGGCTAGGAGAATGTCATTGGTTGGATGTGAATCCAAATTAATTTAGGGACTGTGTGAAAATTATGTGGGGTGGTGATAAGGTTAACTCGTATGTTTAATTTTTATTTAAAAAAAGCATCATTATATACTCTTTCAATCTCAGTCCCTTTCCCCTCTTTCCCAGTAAATCAAAATAATATTTATGGCAAGCTTAGTAGCTTAGGTGCTTCTTGTGGCTTCCACATAGTATTCTACTGACTGTCCTTTAACATCAACTACCAAAGATACATGACCGAGCACACTGCAAAATGTTAATTATCAAAATCAAATTAAGCTTTGTGGTGTCAGAATTTACAAATTTCATTACATTTGAATTTAAATTCTTTTGTAAATTCTGGTGAATTTTTCAATAAATCATTTTATTTCTCCCTAGTGTTTGAAAAACTTCCCTTGAGCCAGATACTCTCCCCCTCAAATAATTTTTCTACAGTCCCTTACATTTTAAGCATCTGAGGTAAACGACCGGCTCTGCCAAGACTTAATGCTCACCCAACCACATAGGATATGACGGTATAGATATGTGAGTAGATATTTAGAAAGAGTGTATGTGAATTTGAATGTATATACAGTATGTAGCACAGTCTAATATTTTAGCAGCAAGTTTGAGTCACTTTCATCCAGTCAAAGTGAATTATTCACTACTGTGGTTTCACCGGGGCTTCAGGAGAAAAAAGAAAAAAAACACACCCACATATCTCTTTTTTGTGAGTGCACGCATGCATTTTCACACACCTGCACACAGGCACGCACACGACACCCCTCATTGAGCGTGGATGCCGTCTGGTGCAAAGGCGTCTTCTGCAGAGTCAGGTTACCTGTCACTCAGGAGTCTCACTCAGGCCGTGTCTGATGAGAGGCTGAACGCTGCTTCAGTAGCAGAACGTAGCCTGAGTATTATTTTCTGCTCATGAGCCCAAGGTGTTGCCTTGCATGTGACAGATAACACTAAAGAAAACCCCCTCGTTGTAACAGTGCTATGGTGACTCTATCTTTCATTTTCTGCCGTTTTCCCCCAGAGTACATAAATGGATCACCAACACCACCCCTTCAGGGAGGATGTGAATGGCTTGCCAGTCATTCATTGGCAAATAAAAATTCTCTGGCAAATAGTAATTCCCTGCAGGGGCCGAGTGGTACCGGAGTGGCACAAGCTGCTACACTGACTTCCTTTCCATTCAAAAAGTCAATGTCCTGCGAAGCTCATCCTCATTCCTGACGCATTCAGTAAGCCATTTGCCTGTAATTACTCTGCTGACTTCTTCTTCAGATACTAATGCTATATATAGGCCACTGAACTAGTGTTTTATAAATCAGGCGCTGGTGCACTGTTCTCTTGCTAATTGAGGGTGGTTCAAATGAAAACCGGCAGCACTTAAACTTTATTGATCATTTGATCAATTTGAAGTGGACAGCAATCAGACAGATATTAATCAATCGTTCCAACGCATCTTCACCTCTTGTTAGTGCCGTTTTTCCATTTCTCAGCTGGACGATTAACTGTGCAATTGTTGCGCTGTAGTGTGTTGTCATTGGCCCACTTTGTTTGCAGATAATTCTCATCCTAATTTCACCAAAAAATGTGAACTCAATTAAAATGTGGTTCAGCATTTTTGGAATTGATGTTTATCCTGCATGAATAGTGAAATGGAAAACATTAACAAACCATTTGTGGGACACCATAAAGCATTATCCTGAATGACTGCCATCAGTGCTGGGAGAATTAATTGTGGTACAAGTGGAAGGTACATTATGGTTACTCTGAGCTCACACACACACACACGTGGAGTGAAAACTTGACATATTGTAAAATGTAGAGTTTTAATGAGCACTAAAATGCATTTTCACATCGAAGTTTTATCTTAAGAATTAAAAATTAATGAACAAATGTGAAATTATTTAAATACAAGTTATATTATTTATAATCAAAACAAGGTTGCCTGTAAGCAAAGTTTGTCAAGAACCTTTGTTTGGAAACACATCACCGATAAACACAACACTGGTATTTCTGTGTAGTTTGTAAATGAAATTATTTTCCTTGTAAAAACTGACTTGTATATAATGTAAAGGCAAAGAATACAGGGTTGCAACCCAGTGTCATTCAGCAATGCATGTCCAATCACTCAATGTTAATTCTCCTCTATCTTGTCTGAGACAATACTGTATGCTGTAAATCAATTGGTTTTATTTGTTCCCTTTGTTATGGTGCCTGACTGTTTGTCATTGCTGAATAGCAGCATAATGTGCTTTTTATTGGGACTGGGTGGAGAGGACTGCATGACTGGAAAGAAAGAATCAGTGAATGACTTAATTTTTGCCAACAATAGCTCTTTATTTCAGCACACAGGAGCTTCTCATATGAATGAGGGCACGATACTACTGTCAAATGATACTGTTGCAAGTCAAGTCTTCCTATTATAAATATTACGCCATCCATAGCACCAGAATGTACCATTATTACTACTTCCTACTTAACCAGAGAATACTGAACTGGCTCTGGTTTCAATTTCAGCATTTATTGTGCAATAAAATTACATGTTTTAAGATATTACATTATTTTCAGCTGATGACAATAATGCACCATATTTTGAATCCATTTTAAAAGTTGTACTGGTCAGCTTTTGCACATGGAGCAGAATTCATCAACTGTGTAGCTTTGTTGAAGGACCAGTGTGAAGGACACAGCAGCATCTGTTGGCAGAAATTGAGTGTAGTATTCATTATTATGGTTTTGTCCATTTGTAAGCACCTTAAACTAAGAATTGTTGTGTTTTCATTAGGTTAGAGTGAGTCCGTCTACAGAGGGAGTGGGTCCTCTTTAGCCCAACATAGAGTACTGCCGTGTTTCTACAGTAACCAAAAACAGACAAACACTGGCTGTAGAGAACACTGGCTGTTTTACATTACCTTCACACGCCCTTAGGTTCTGCTACGCACCTGGAAAGGGAAGGGTGGGGGGAGAGGGGTGTGTTTGCAGTTTGCAACCTCACTGCTAGATGCCGCTAAACCCTACTTCCCTATTTCACTTCATCACTTCGAATGCATTAATTAACCAATGTCATATATATTATAGTTTCAGGTGTTTCAGTTTATAAATCTAAAGCAAACACAAGTTTGTAGGTGGTATCTTCATCAGGTTCAGAGAGAATTCATCATGACTGATATACAGCAGGGGAGAGCACTTGGCAATTCCCTGGCTTGTTGGTTGAAGCAGATCTTCATATATTTTCAAGTCTATCCTAATAGAATATTCACATGGCCATACATGATGTACATTGACAGAGTTACTGGGCATTCTGAGCAAATCTAAAATTCATCTGAAGATTATCTGAAAATAGCAATCACTGATAAAAAAAAAATCCCTGTAACTTTGGGAGAAGCACTCGTTTTGTAGAACCCAGACAGTTGAAGCCCATTCGCTCCAGGTGAACTACAGATGTTGACCCATATTTCAAACAGTTAAAGTTCTTCTTCACAGCCATAAAAAAAATGGCCAAAACTCTTTGGTGTGTATACATGCATGAAAGCTTATATGCTGTATTTTAAAAAATTATACTAAGGACCTCTAATGTTAATTAGTGTTTTAATCTGCACAAAAAGACAAAAAAACAAAAACACAATGTATCTTCTCCTTTGTGTTTTTTTTAAGCCTCCCACTACTGCCTCACGCACATCTGCTTTGGCTTCCACTCAGGACTTTATAAGTCATTTACTATTACTGTAAAAACTTGACTTTCAGTTTTCACTTCTTGGTTTTTTAAACCCTCCTGCTTCATCTCTTCTGCCACTTCAGTATACCCAAGCATTTTCCTTTCATGCACCTCATCTGCTGCATCCTGCCATCACGACTCAATCTCCTCAGAATACACAACCAGCTCTGCTTGTCTGACCACAACACCGAGTCTGGCTTTAAGGTGTGATATTTCTCCAGGACTGGCAGCTCTCACAACAAACAGATTCCCATTTCCCTGAATGCTCATACCTGCCCCAGAAATTCACAGCCTCTTTCTGCCTTCATGAAAAAGTAATATCTTTCTTCCTGTGAGCTTTCAAATTAATTTTTTGCCATTTCCTCTCAGTTGTAGCTGCTTGCGGTTATGTTGCAAGGCGCACTGGGACTGACAAAATGCAGTAAAGCCTGAATGTGGCTGCAAAGGAACAATGAAAATCTTCACTTACTGTACTTTTCCACTAGCATCTAGAGTTAATCTCCTTTGGTTTGCCTCCACATGATTTGATGGATTTGATTTGATTGATTAGACACCCCAGAAATCCACATCCCAGTTTTACTTTCTTCTTTCCATATCCATTGTACTTACCTGTGGCTAAAAAAAGAGAGCTAAGAAGTGATAGATGATGTGATAGGTTCACAATATAGGTGCATGTGATGAGAAATTATATTAGAGGACAATAATTTCAATTATAATATCACATGTAACACAACAGATTTTGTCAATACCCACATTTTCACCTTCATGGATACAATACATAATATTTTTGAAAGGATTATTTTATGATCTTTTTATTATCTACTGTCTGGGAAAAGAAGAGTGATACCACTGCTCTTGTATGCTAAATATGAAACCTGAAGCTTGTTAGCAGTCATTATGCAGTGATTAGCAGTAATCACAGTATGTCATGTTTTTTAAAAATGCACTAAAACCTTTTTTATAAGGATTTTCTTGGCCACAGTATCTGTTGGTTGCTTGGTGCCTGGTGATGAAAAATCTTCAGGAAATTACAGCTTGTTACCTGTGGACATAGTCTGGACAGATACCAACTGTTTCCAGTCTTTGTGCTATATGCTAAAGTGGAACTGTTGGTGGTAGTTAGCAATCAACCTTAATGGGAGTGCTATAGGTCTTTTCAGCCAACTCTCTGCAATCAAGCATTGTTCCCATAAGGAACCAGTATAAATGAGATGCCACCTTCGCCATTAATCGAGTCATAGCATTCAGATAAACTGCAGTGTGATGTTTGATTGTCAAGATGTCAGCATGCTGCACCGTGTAATTTTGTTGTTTGTTTTGAGGACAGCTCTATCACTGGATTTAGATGCGCTGTTGTTAATGACACAGTTTTCTCTCCGCGTTCTGTACTTTGTTTCCACATCAATCAGCGTCGGCTGGACGGGTCCCTGCTGAGGTTTCTCATGAACCTCATAGACCTAAATAAGTAAAGACAGAAGTTGTTGAAGAAACGCAGCTTGCAGAGTTGATTGTATGAAGGGAGACTAAGAGCAGTAAAACTGAAAAACCTGAACTTGTTCATGGCTTGACATGGCTTAAAGGAGAAGTTCCGTTTTTTGCAACCTGGACCTTATTTCTAGCATAAAATACGTTCATTTACTCACCCGAACAACTTTGGTGTAACTTGGAGTCCTTCGGAAGATATTTAGAGCCACTCGCGATACGTATATCCATATAACGGGAGTTGTTGGGGCAAGGATGCAGCATCTAAATAAGACATTATCTGCCGCGAAACTTGTTCATTTCACCAATATGTTGTTATGAATCACCAGCACTACTCCCCCATGAGCTCGGGGCGGCTCGGAGTTGTGTTGTTATTGTCATCCGGGGTTTTTTACAGGGCTTTTCACTGACCTACGACTTCGGCAGTGGCACGGAAGTGACGTCATCGAGGTTGTGGGTCAGGTCCAGGTTGCAAAAAAACGTAACTTCTCCTTTAACAATCATGGTGGTGCAGGACTGTTATGAGGCATAATGAGCAGAGAAAGAACTGATGTGTGTTGTGCCTGAAGCAAAGAACCCTACAGTGTCTGTATCAGATGAGGACATGGCCAAATATCAAATATACTTTTAACTCTACAGTGAAAGAAAGTGTAAATTTGTTATCTTAGAAATTCTGTCTGGTTATTCACCTTCAAGGCCTGAATGCCAAGCAGAGACATTTCTAGCTCAGCCCTTCTTTTATTTTATTAAAGAAGACACTACCTCGAGACACTTTTATCTCAGCTTCACTCTGCCCCTTCAGATCACACTGACAAGTAATTTCAAAGCGCTGGTTCCACTTCACCACTGTTGGTCATTTCATGAAACTTACAGTGACTCGCACAGCCAAAGATGCCTTATTTTTAAAGACAGCTGGTACGATTAGATGTCATCCCTGCACTGTATATACGGTGAAAACACGTAGTTGATGGTCCCTGACATATTTAAAGGCTGTGTCACTGTCATGCATCCTTCACTTTGACATGGCTGGGGGAATGAGAGTGCCGTGTAACCCTGCATGGATAACAGGGCCGAGGCAGGTAATGTGACATGGCATCAAGTGATTCATAGACGACTACCACACTTTGAAATCGTCTTCCGTGAAAGGAGTCAAAGGACGATTAGTGACCTTGTGTGCAGACATGCAGGCCAATCTATAGTAAGACAGAAAACACGTCTACGCTCCCATGCACTCGGGCATTTCCTCGCCGCAGCACGCTAAACTTTCACAAGGGCTGATACCAAACATACACACATGAGGATCACTCACGGGTGCAGTCCAAGAGGGGGCATTGTTGGGGCAAAATTAAAAGAAAATAAGTGACTACCACAAGTTTAAAAGCTGTGCAGCGCTTTCACTTTGATCTCGCCTCTGATTGGAAACGAGTGTTTTAGGGCGGATTTCAGTTCAAGGCGTAGGTCTGCTTTTCATACTTATACCCTCCATCAAGACCTTGGCTGTAATACCCATGGCAGCAAAGTCAGCATTATATAATCCATTCGAGTGTCTATTGTGAAAACAGAAGAGACGGCTTTTAATGGCTTAAGGGCACTAAGTAATGCAAACAGAGAAAATCAATTATGGAGCTCATTTCTTGCAAGCATAGCAACAACAAGACGTAAATGAAGAATGGATGGCAGTTGGAGCAAAAAAAACAAAACACAACCCCATTTATATCAGTATGGAGACTTTTTTTTTTATTTTTTTTACCAGAAGTCTGTTGACAACATGATATTAAACTGTGACAGGCCTGTGGGTATTTCCTCTCTCATTTTGCTGAACAAGGCACAGGACTCATAAGCCTGGCACAAGGCTTATAAGTTCATGAATTCTCATGTCATTTGCCTACTCAGTGCAATTAATAATGACTGCCTAAAAAGATTTTTTTTTTTTTTGTGCAATAGCAGTCAACCAGTCATGCAGTGAATAATGCCATTGGCATCTTTGTGCTAATCTTTACTGAAACCCTCTGTACTTGACTTGCATTAATGCCTCACTGACTCTGGGACCATAGATGTTGGCCTCAAGTGGAGAAATGAGGCAAGCAGAACATTTGGAAAACAAGTTAACACTACACCCATTTAGGATCTTGGACTGATGTATCTCATGCATATATCCGTCATTCATGGCTTCTCAGAAGTACCTCGAGAAGAAGGATAAATGATACTGTTTAATAAGAGTACTTTGTGTGTTGTGAGGTGTGAATGCGTGTGAATGCACTTCACAGAGCCTCACATGTACGTTCATGATTTTCAAAGTAAAACGTCACATGTGCGGCCCACTCAAAGTCTGCATCACTTCAAAGTCAGACTATCACTCCATGAAGTAACTCTCCTATACACAGAAAACTTGACTTCACTTTTTAAAAGGTCAATTTTTTTTATCTGAGCTCTCTGGGGTTGGCCAATTTCCAGCTCTGGCTATGCAGCCAAGTGCATTAAGCTGCACAGATGAAGTGCCACAGCCAACTAAGCAGAAAAACAACTTGTGCCTGCCTCGGCTGGGCTGGGATAGACAAGGCCGGCCCGGGATAAGGTTTGGAGTCCACACTGCCCCGGGCGGCCTGGGACTAGGCCACCATTAATTACCACTAATGAGTTGAGCATGAGTGACCTGATGATGATGGACTGTGCATCCCTTTCACAGAAGAGGAAAGATATGGAATGCAGTGGTGTGATGGGCCATGTGGGGAAATGTGGCTGCGCTGGTTAGAGGGGTGTAGCAGCAAAGATGCATTTTGATAGTGAATATGAATAACCACTGAGGGAAGAAGAGTATAAACATGATGAAGAGGAGGAATGCTAGTTTCCTGATTTGTATTCATGCAGAGGCATTTCTCATGAGATTTCTTTTCAGTGTAGAAGAAACCGTGAGCATGATGTGAGAAACCTCTAAACTGCACAGATTGAGTTGTGCACTATTTGTGTCTCTGAAAGACTTCAGTATTCATGTTTTGCTGCTTTAAACTTTTAAGTGAACCCCACCTCAGGAACTCAGCAAAGAGTTGAGCACTGTAGTTGGCCAATTCAACAATGGCTCCCTTTTTGCATTTATATTCCTGGCGTGCACTGCGTTTGAATCTCACAACTCTGCAGAGTGAAGCAGGAACAGA
>OMNW01013787.1:0-38172 GCA_900303245.1 Selene dorsalis | reverse complement strand
AAAAAAGGGGGGGGGGGGGGGGCAGTGTGTACGTGTGCGTGTGCATTTGCATGTGCACAGATGTGTCTGTTGAGGCGTGTGTGAAGGGATACATGTGTGAACGTGGCGTGCACATTCCAAGTCCCATGCCTGTGTGTTTGGATTTGAAGTGGCTGCTCCCTGCCAGCCAGCCTCCTCCGCCCTCCATGCTTCTCACAGCAGAGCCAGTGTGCCTGGGGGAGAGGCTGGGAAAACATGTGGGGGAGAACCCAGAGGAGCTGGAGGGGGAGACCCAGCCTACCTGCTGCCCGCAGCTGACTGGAGTCAGTTGGTGCAGGGCAGACACCCAAAATACGATACCTTCAGTATTTGCCTTGGCTCAGCTTGTGTGTTTCGTTAAAGGATGTACTGTTGGTGTGGCTGGTGACAGATTTAACCTGCAATAACAATCCTGCTTTGAGAACATATCCTTGTTTGGTCACTTGTGTGTCCCTTGCAGTTTGTTTTGGGTATTTCTGTTCATGATGCATAAAGAAGCAGCACTGTTTCTGTGTCCTTCTTTTGAGCTTTTAAGGGTTACAAATGTAAGAAGATGTCAATTTTGAAAGATGAGCTTGCCTGGCTGATTTTGTGAATGATATCGCAAATTGGTCAATTACAGCTTGGCCGATGTTCCCCCCCTAAGTATGAGTGCAATCGTTCACTCACAAGACTTAACAAAGAGGACATTGTTTTTTGTCAGACTTTCCACATTTTCCATAATAAGCAATAGATTTGAGGTCACAGGGACTTCTCTCCTGAGGTTTTGGAACATCGGTAAAAACTGAATGATCACATTTCTGATCAGACATTATCAAAGTGACATGGATATTTGCTAGTGGAGGCCCTGAACACAGAGGGTCATCTCCCAGAGGAGGTGGTTATAGGGGATACAAGCAACAGGGAGCGGCCCACGGCCCCTGGTCTCATCACTCTCTGCCAGGCATGGCCCACTTACAGCGAGTGTCTATGCTACACGCTGCCACTTTGCAAAGTCAGAATGATAAATTACGCTAGGTGAGTTAAACAATTACAGAGCAATTTGGAGCTCTGTGCCTCTTAAACCGCTGGTCTTCTGTCATGACACAGCTCAGGGGGAAGTAATGAATCAACATTCGGAAGAGAAAGTTGGATAAGTCCGTCAAGCTGCTCTTTGATGTTAATAACATCAATGTTAGGGGAAATAGAATTGTGTTCTTGACTGTGAAAGACTCCTGACTGTGCTGCTTTAGCTTACTGACTGTTGAATGAATACCTGATGAAAATATGCGTGCTGTATGAGGCAATACATAAACTACAAAATACCTTGATTGAAGTCACAGACAAACACAAACACACACACAAGCAGCACTGTTATATAGTGTTTTTATTCTCATTTGAACAGGAGCACAGTGAGGACACCCTCGCAGCTTGACAGGGTGTTATGATGCATGATAACTAAAGGTACAGATTATTATCGGCCCAATATTGGCTGATAATGACATTTTTTTGCCAATTACCAGAGCCAATTATAATTAGCCAACATTGTCTTGATTTCACAAATTTTCAGTTCGTTTGCCCCCTGAGTTGATTTGAAACTATAATAAATGTTAGTTTTTGAAGAGTCATAACTGTTGTTGTTTTTGTTGTGATTACAACAGTACTGATGTTGGTTATATTATTGTATTAAGTCAGAGGCAGAGATGTTAAATTCATCTTTACTCACTACATCATAGCCTTTCTTAACCTCAGGTGTGTATATAAACTGTATATAAAATTGTTATCAGTTATCAGCATCGGTTATGAGAAGCAGATAGTTACTGGTGGAAAAATAGACTTATTGTGCATCCCTAGTTGTTATGATGATGATGATGATGATGATGATGATGATGATGATGATGATGATGATGATGATGATTCTTCTGCAACAAACTAACATTTAGACAGTAAAGTAGAAACATAAGAGCGGGCCACAAGCTTGACGTGACTCTGTAGTGACACACACGACAGCGGGGTTTGGCCTGTCTGCTGGGGTGGAAGCAGCTATCTGATTATGTCCACCGGTTTGCAGACACGGGACTCCCAGGAGGAGGAGGAGGAGGAGGAGGAGGAGGGACAACATGGAGATAAATTTGGTGGCTAGCAGTTAGGTGTCAGTACGGTAGATAAACAGTATGCTGCTCATATGTGTGTGTGTGTGTGTGTGTGTTTTACATTTAAGACCAGTGGTGTAGTCTACTGCTTTTTAGGTGGCTACACTGTTCATACCTGTGTCACATAGACTATAGTTAGATATAGTTAGTTTTTCTGTGGTGGGTATACTGAAATATTGATGCTGATTTTCAGTGGGTATACTGCGTATACACATAGACCACACCACTGTTTAAGACTAATAGAAAGTGTCATAGAGGAGTAAAATGAGAAAAATGTGATAATATTTGGAAGTGGGAATGTACATTTACAGTATGTCTCGTGTGATTTCATTCAAATCTCACACCAACCAATGTATGATGTCCTTTACTTTGTAAGAGATAGCAAGCAAGCCCACCACAGTGGAAAGTGTGAAATTGAAGTAAAACATGTCTATTCTGGTCTGTGTTAGAATGCATCTCTATGTTAGTAGGATTATTTCATTGCTGGCTTTGGTTTTTTTTAAATGGGATTTCTTGACAAAAAGAAAAAAAATTACAAATCTTAAAAGTTATCCTTTAACTGTGTCACTGTGCAGAGGGGCACTTTACATATCCTTCACCCTGTGCACCATCCACTAAACAGGCTGCACTGTGGATTACAAATTCCAGTGTCATCATTCGTCATTGCTCCCAACATCCAGGGCTTTCTGAAATGTGTTGCCTTGAATACTTTGAATCATCCTCCCCTCTGCTCATTGCAGATGTCCTCCCCCCTCTGTTACTGGGAAACTACTGCTTCTAAAAGTGACATTTACTCAAATGTCCTACACTGTATCAGTGCAATGAGAAAGGGTAAAGGAGTCATAGCAGCAACAGTAGTTGTAGTAGTAGGTAAGAGAAAAAGCAATGCAGAATCAATGCAGTGGCAACTCAATGTAACAGAAATGAGCAGTGCAGATATATTAAATTAGCAGCAACTGTAAAAAAAAAAAAAAAATGCTGGTAAACACTATTAATACTGCATGAGAGTTGTGGTTTGTTTTCATTTTGGACCAGCAATTCACACATACTTCATGGGCATCTTGAACTTACACACACACAGACGGAGAGACAGAAACAGACGTAGGAACCAACATTCACACAGTCAGACAGGCCTTTAAGGATTTGCCGTCATATTTGCTCTGCACTTTGCTTCCTATTTATGGCGCTGGGTTTTTCATGTCCAAGAGTGTCTTCACTTAAAAGCTCCCAGTGTTTACAAGCTCGATATGATGTCACCCCCTTTTAAAATGACCCGGAGGAAAAATGTCCCTTTGCAGCAAATCTCATTTTATGACATTAGTCGTATCCTTTAATTACTCCAGTGCCCTCAGTGCTAAATGAGCAATTACTTCAGAACGTCGTTGTGTTTAGCAGGACTGCTGTGTCTGTTTATCAGAAGTTCAGAGGCTTTCCACGATGTCCAGAGTCATAACTCGCAGATTTTGTATGACTCTTTCCTTCCCCTCTCGTACCAGATTATCTGAGATAATTGTAAGGAAGAAAATACCATGGCGCTGCTTTTCAAGTCTCTCCCAGCAACTCATACAGAGGTAGTACAGGGTGAGCACGGAGATTACGGCTCAGTGACTTCAGATTTTTTCCCTGCTTCTGCTGATTGCCAGTATTGTCTGGAAAGCATCCTGCGGGAAGTGTGCGACTCATGGATATTACACACAGACTTATTACCCTCGACAGAAGAAATGAGATGAAAAGAGAGGAATAATAGCGAGAGAGTTGCTACCTCGGGGTGGAAAAACACACAGCCTGCAGGGAGCTTGGTTTCCCTCTGATTGGAGAAGATTGCGTAATTCTAGTTGTGCCCTTGTTGTGCGTCGGTCACCCGTCACCAGTCCTCTGCATGTGTGTGTGCGCATGTGTTTTTGAGTGTATGGTCTGTTGTGTAGTATGGCCTTGCATCTACGTTTTTTTCTTGACCTATTCACGTTTTTCTCCCTTTTTTTAGCTTTTAGCTCTTATGTGTTGCTATTTCCAGGTTGCCTGCAATGATTCAAATATATCCAGTCTCCATTCAGCTGACCTCTGACCTCCATTACTATTCTTTCTCTCTCTCGCTGCATTAGACAAATTATGTTAACTAATAAGCTTTGTTTCAGATCTCCTTGCCGAGGCAAAACTATTACTTAAGAAAATTAAATGCCAAAGCCATGATTAAAGCAATAGCCCTGGTTATTTGAAGCGGGGTTGTGTGAGGTTCTTATCTTTAGTCAGTGAATTACCTGCAGTAGATTTGGATCGCTGCTGAATTGGGAGTGGCAGCCAGGAGCAACTGTGCTGAATCTGATAGATGTACTGCTGTGGATGTGGCCAGCTTCAGAAAATGTGTTTTAGCTACTTTGAATAAAAGTCCACAGAGACAAAAAGGGAATATCGGTTAAAGTGTGAACCATATATTTTGAAGATTTTCAGCACTTTATATTGCTGTCAAACAGCTCTCTCCTTTGGTACTACATGTTCTCAACCATTGAACTAATGTATTCCTATGAATGGGACAGAGCTAAATTCCAGTTGGTGAGTGTTTGTGTTTGGTATCATTCAGCTTTGAGGAAAGCAGGCAGCTCTGATGCATTGATTCAGAGAGGTCCTGAAGCTGTATTGTATCCAAGTCCCAAGTAGCTGTGAGGGTTCATGGGCTAACAGTTCGCACCTCATAAAGGTATCATCAAGTCTCCACACGCCACACAGTGATGCAGTGGTTAGATCTGAGGTTCGATTCCCAGGCCTGGGGCCTCTCAGGGTGAGGTTTGCATGTTCTCCCGGTGCATGTCTAGGTTCTTTCAAGGTTCTCCAGCTTCCTGTTACACTCCCAAGAAATGCGCACAAGGTTGATTGGTGACTTTACATTACCTGTAGGTATGAATGTGAGTGTGTGAGGCTGTGTGTCTCTATATTCCAGATATAGGACAGACACGGACGTCAGCTTTGTTTGAAAGAGACTAAAACGTTTTTTTTGTGGCCCATCCCTTTCCACAGAAGCACATCGCTCAGCTTCTGTGCCTCTCCAAACTGGGAGGGTGCCAAACCTAATCTACTGCAGGTAACACCCTGACGAGTGGCTCATACAACCCAACACTAACAAACCCCAACTGTCCCTTTAAAGTGTAAACAAATGAGCAACGCTACCTGTAATTAAACACAAGAATTTGAACTCTCTGTATATGAAATCCAAAGTATCGCTGTTTTCAGATGTAATTCCTCTGAGCCAAGGTTGATCAGTGACCCCCTGGAGCCATTTTGTCCATTGTTCATATGTTAATATTGATTGGTGCACTTTGCAAATGGATTTTACAAATTAAATTGAAACCGCTTCAGAGAATAGAAGAGAACAGCTCTGTAATTAAAAGGCTGCCATCAGAGCCCAAACTGGACTGCATCTCTTTGCTGCTTGATTTCATGGTGTCTGATGTATTGGTTCAAGGAGTGTCAGAGTCAAGGTGTGACTTCAATCAAACAAGTGAAAGCTGCAGGGTGACAAAATGATGAACTGTATTGTTTGAGGCTACGCATCAGCAAGCAGAAGCCTGACTGAGTTGTCCTTGAAGAAGATGTCAGGCGCTAGCTTCGTGTCAGTTCCTGTCTTTGCTCTGTATCTGTGTGAGTCTGACCTCTGACCTCACAGGTGTCAATAAAGGATCAATAAAGAATCACATTCATTTATGGTATGTATCATTATTGACTTAAAACAACAGCGGGAGAGGTTTGACATGCTCACAGTGGGCTCTCCTTACAGAAGCTCTCAACACAAAAATAAACCTCAACCCGCAGTTGGAGCACATTTCCCTTGGCAGTTTACTCACACCCGTACATGTAAAAACACATCAGGAGGCTTGCGTGTTTCTTTCAGAGCGACACATAATGCAAACTCGGGAGCTTTTTCAGTCCTCTGAATCAAGGACAGTGAGAGCACCTTCAACACACTGCATCCTGAATGTGGTTGCCCAGTAATAGGAAAGATTCAGTTTGGATTTATCTGAACACATTGATCCCTCTGCACAGCAAGTCACCCAGTAACTAAACAAGTGCTTGGGATTAAGACTTTATAATTACTAATATGCGTGTGTGGTGGCTTTTGTTTGCAGCCTGGCTTGTTGTTGACTTGTTTTCAGCTCCTGACTCAATATTAGCATCAGCATGTCCATGTGTTTGTGGTTAACCCAGTCTTCACTTGACTTCTTCTCTCTGCCAGTTTCCTAATTTAAGCAGACATTTGCATGTGTACATGTATTTCCTCACAAGTCTGGTGGTTGTACAGTTTTCCTTTATGCCCCTGTGGCTGGCGTAGGACTAACCCATTAAAGACTTGTGGCTCCCTGAGACCATATTGTGGTCACCTGAGAACCCAAACCGAGGCCGTACCTCAGGAGATTTACAGTCTGCCCGGGCATGCCAACACAGTTTCACATTTACGCCTCGATTTCTACAGCTTGACACATGGTGAAGATTACTCAGCCCGAATAAAGCAGCCATTTAGAGCAGGAACAGCATCATAACATATCTTAACACACGTCACTACTCTGTTTCCCGCTTTCCATCTCACTATGTCTCCCTCTATGATCACTGGCCGGTATACATATGGTAGCCATCTGGCCTGGCAGAACAGAGCTGGAGCCCTAGAGAGGGGCAGCACTACTATGATCCATGTACAGTAACAACATGATTAACCCTTTAGAGTCATAATGCTGCACCAGGAACAGATTTTATACTGTTGTTTCTGCTGCCACTTTAACTGTCTGCATCAATCTCTTTGTGTTCCTGTTACTTCTTAAACTGTCACTCTGATCACTTTACACCTTGAGCCAAATACTAGACTCAAGTCACATCCTGTTGATTCAGTAGTGTCATTCATGTTTTTCCAAATCGAAGCTTGTGTCTGCACCTTATCTGCGTGTAAAACCCAACGCCAGTGTCGCTGCAGAGCTGTAGGGAAGTGCTCTCCTTTCTGTATTCCCTCCAAAATAGATTTAAGTGCAGGGTAGGAGCCACATTGAGGTCAGTGTTCCTGCCCCACTGCTCTAGTCAACCCTGTGACAAGGAGGAGTGGATCCAGACTACAGTAGTCTGCCCTCTGACCCACAGAGTCAGAGAAAAATGAGTGAAAATGAAAATACAGAACATTGCAATGTGTTACAGTCACTGTTTAAAAAAAGATGGCACATGATTTCAGTGTTAAAAAAAATGATGCATGGAAAAAACATGAAAAACAATTTCCTTAACTGTCAATTATATTAAAGTGATTGTTGATAGTTTTAAAAATTTGTATATTTTGTAAAGTTTGATACCACCCTCGCATGTCGAGGTGCCATATAATGCTTTGACTAGCTGCCAGTATCCTAGCGGACAGCTTGCAAAACACAGTGTCGAGGTGCAAGAATGACAATTTGAGCTGACATTCAGCCACATACCCCTGTAAAATTTCAACTTGCCATGTGACAGGATGCAGGGTAAATTTTATGGGCAGTGCAACTCTGCACAAATTCAATGCAAGTTGAAAAAGCTTCAGCTTGAAGAAAACAGTCAGGCTTTATGAATCTCCTTTATAAATGGAAAAGCTAAGCAAGCTGACTGATGGCTGTCAGCTCATGTCTGTGTTTCAAAATATGCCAAACTGTTATTTAAATCCAACATCAGAAAACAAAGGTGGAAAAGAAAAAAATAGGTTTGCCATCTTGCCTTTTTTTTTTGTTTGCAGCAGTGTCTAGAAAATGTTTTGAGTTTAGCATGCACTGTATTTTTTTTTATGTGCAGCTGCCTATCACAACATATGACTAAGGTGCATTCAGTGACATCTTAATGGGAACTCCCGTACTCATTACTTCTTCTCCAGTGACAGCATCTTGCCTGCAGTCTCCTCTCCTCTCTTCTCCTCTCCATATGGCAAACAGCACTGGTCCAGTTAAGAAAAGGCATGTGCCCAATTTTTATCTTAGGCCAACAACTTCATTTTATGTGATTGTACTGTACTTAAAAACCTGACATCATCACATTTCCAGGGAGATCTCTGGTGCAGTGGCAATCAGACAAGTCATCACACAAACATACACATATACAGAGAGAGAGAGAAAGAGAGAGAGAGGGCAACTATAGTCACTGACTTGCATGTAAGAGCTCCATCACTTCCTCCCTGAGGGTAGGCAGTGCCTTGCATTAGGACGCAGAGAGCCAGTGAGTCACCTTGCCTCAGTCCACGTTGAGACCATTCAGCACTTCACTGTCAGCTGGTCCTGTTATTCCCCTGAACCAAGGTTAAGGAGCTGGACAGTTAAAAGCTCAAGTGTAGCAATAGGGTGTTTTATTTTTTATTTTTTGGTCTGTAATAGATTTATTCAGTCATAGGTGTTATTTTTTTCCCCCACAGCAGGAATTTTTCCATGTCATGGTTGGAAAAACACATTTCTTACCAATAACATTACAGTAACACTGGCGCTGTTGGCATCTCAGCGTAGCATGCACAATACCACGATCCGAAAAACTGACAAAGAAAAATGGAATCTAGCTTCATCTTGTTATTTTTGAGACATGCAGCATCGCAACCTTTATGCAATGTTACAGCTTGGTTCCAAACTTCCCTTCATAAATTGGTTGAGTCCCTACAAGTATATAAGGTCCTGGCCTTACATGCTGGTAATCGTGTTTGATTACCACTGAGAGAGAAACTGAAATGAAATGAAATGAAATACTCAGAAATGAACTGAAAGTACAGAATGTGACGACAGGGTCAGGTTTAAAGTGAAAAACACTTTTCTTAGCCGTCAGGTGTGAAAAATTATGGTGTCTCAAATGCGATGGTGCCCAGTCACACCTGGGGGGCTTTAGACTTTTCACATCAAAAGAGGGGGGTGAATCCTGTGGTCACGCTTTGAGTGGGTTATTTACTTTGGTATATAATTGTTTGAGGAGAAAATCAGAGGGGTAAGGATGGCGCCAGGCTGCCCCCCTGCCGCTTTAAATGGTCTAAGATGAATCCTCTGGAGGTTGCACAACTGCTCACTAAAGAGGGCACATTGTGAGTAATAAAAGCAATAAAGGAGGTGCTGCAGAGTAATCCCTGCAGACAAGTATTAGCAGAAAGGCAAAGAAAGTTTCTTCTCCTCATAATGAATCTCGTTGGCTTCTCTGGAGCTATGGCTGCAGACTGCAGCAGCTCAGGACAACCTTACAGCCAGCAGGCGTCCTGGTTGTCTGGTTGTAGTTCCCTGCTCAGACCTGAACACACATGTAGAGGAGGTGCTGTAACTGCAGCTGGTCTGCTGTGAAGGTTTATAAGCTGACTTATTACCAAGAACCTGTTTCCAGATGTATGCACTACACAGTTTTTATGACTCGTATAATGCATGATGAAAACCAAACACAAAAGTGGAGTATGATCGTAAGCATGCCTTTTAAAATCAGCACATTTAAATTCAGATCTTTATTTTTTAAAGAAAATGTTAGATATTGATGCCAACGAACCATATTTTCTCCATCACTAGGAATTATGAAAATTATTGGAGTGGGTGGGGGGTAAGGCTCCTCTAAAGGTGCAACACATGGTGCACAAAAACTTTAAGATGGTAAACTGTTTGGGAGAGAACTATAGATGGAAAAGATTTTAAAAGAAGTTGTGCAAAGACTTTTGTGGGTGTAATTGGTGACAAAACTTTTAACTTAAACTTATTTTTACTCTGTATATCATAAACCCTCGAACATAAAAATGACTCACACAATCCAATGCTAAATAACTTGAATTTGCATTAGAAATGTTAAAGTTATAATAATTCTTATCCATAGAAACTGCAGCACCAACTGTTATTTCTGTTTGTTTGCCGACTAGTGCAGCATCTGTGTACTGTATGGATGTCTATGAGTGATGAGCAAACCTCTCCATCCTCTGCCTGAGGCTATAGCAGCTTAAGCTACCATCACCAAAGTGATGGCAAGCATGACAAAACTCAAAATCTTGTCACAAGACTTTAGGCAATTTTTTATTTTCAAACCAAGAATTATTACTTTCTATGACACATTAAACCAACTCTCAAAGTCAGACAGCCCTTCATTCAGCAACGAGGAAGGATACATAACACTCGGCATTTTCTGAAACACCTCCAGTATTTTTCATACAGTCTCTTCCTTTCAGCTTCCTTATGTCTCATTGGGGAACATTGAAATGAATCAGCCTATAAGCAACGGTGTGTTCCCTACAAGATGAATGAATAATGTCACCTTCGCCGCGGGCAGCGTGTGCATTGAATTAGCAGCATATTATGAGAGACGAACCATTAAAACTCAAAGCTGCTTTTTTTTCCACAGTGCTTAGGAAGCTAAGTAGAAAGTCACAGCATTCAGCCTTTTCAAAGGTGACACCCAGCAAACAGTAGGAATGGGTTCAGTCAAATAAGGAACTGTCTGCAAAGCAAAAGGAATCGCGGTCTTCCTCCTCACCATCAGCGTGAGGAAGTGTAACGAACATCCTGAGGTGTGAATAATGAAAATACATTTGACATATTTGGGAGACGTTCCTGAGAGGTCCTGATAGGAAGTATAATTACCTTTAGTGGGGGCCATTGTTTCATTGCATGCATCAAGAGTAAGAATGTCTTTCTTTCTTTCTTCCTTTCCTTTCAGGTGTGCTCAGCCTACCTGAGGGTCTGACTCTTCACAGGGACCAGCAGCAGCAACAGCAGCAGCAGCAACAACAGCAGCAACGGGCGGGAAAGAGCAGCGAGGGAAACGCCTTCAGTCAGTCTGAGCTGCGCTCTGCAGAGCAGTGCTTACTGGCCACAAGAGTGGGCAGCATCTCTGAACTCAGTGAGTTATCTCTGAATGTATATGTGTGTGTGTGTGTGTGTGTGTGGGTGGGGTGGTGGTGTAAGAGGAAAAATCTGGGCAAAGAACTGAAGGCCTGCTGACCCCTTCTTTAATAAGCTCTGTAGACAGTGTGGCCTCGAGTATAGCAATTTACCGTCCCATTGTTGTGGTGATGCTGCTCAGTGGTCAGTGCAGCCTGCAGATGACAAACTGGAATGAAAAATGGATTCCAAAGTTTGCTTGACTGTCCTGTTAAAAACCTGATTTCAAACACCTTTGGGATGAATTTGAGCCCTGACTGGGACCCAGGCATGATCATTCAACACCAGTGTCTGGCCTCAAATAATAGTTTTTTTTCTACAGCAGATATCTCCACTTGAAAAGCACGAGTGTTACTAACAACATTAACAATAGATCTGTTCTATTCAAGTGTCCCAGTGAGTCCTGACAGTGTGACAGTGAGCCAACATGCATGATACCAGGGTCTCTAAAGCTGAAATTGCTTCAAAAGGGAATTCATTCTTCTTTTTTTTTCTACACATGTGCTTTTCGTATTGAGACATAGAAAGGCCCTCGACTGTATATGCTCTTGAAGCTGAATGGGAATAAAGTCTCTCCCACAATCTTGAGGAAACATGTCAATATGTGTTTTGTATGTTTTTTTTAAATCAAGATGGTTTTTAATTGAGTCACACATGGGTATAACAATAATAATGTTGACGTGTTTCTGATTGCGTTGCGTGCATGACTATATGAGTGTGAAGATGCTGAAAAGGAGCATTTGAGTTTAAGGAATTTACCCTTGAGAACTACTATTAGACGTCTGTGTGAATCATGGTTTGATCAATATGGCTGAAAGCTACTCGCTGTGGTTTGTAGCTGAAATTGCTGACACCTGGTATTTTGGGCTGATGTTCAAGAGCTTTGAGTTTGATGCTTCTCGTGCCAAATGAGTTCTCCATGTTCAATAGGCAAAATTTAGGTCTTGGACTGAAAACCACTTTGAAGCAATATTCAAACCAGCTGATACAATAGATTATCTGGTGCAGAGTTACCCACCCTAAACCCACCACATGGATTTTTTTTAATCTATAATGAAGCAGCATTGATCTTGAGATGGTATAAACTTTTGTACAGATGCTCATCATCTCCAAAGGATGAATCCTAGTGACTTTGTTGATCCCTTGACCTTTTTCCTTGGCACCATCATCAGGCTGAAATTTATGCTTTTAAATGTGAAATGCCTCAACATGTTCTGGATGGACTGATGGATTTCCAGGGAATTTGGAAACATTCATGGACATTCAAAGGATGAACCCTAACATAACTGAATGAAACACTTCACCTATTGGATGAATTGATGTGAAATTATATACAGGCATTCAGGTTCATGTCAGGATGAATTACAATCTTTGTATTTACATTAAACACTCCCCTGACGTCTTATCTGGCATCTGTCCGACACTTTGATTCTTGACTAAGTTCTGAAACTAAAGACGTTGTCGTCAGCCTCAGCTGTGCTTTGTGTTAATTAGCATACATAAGCGTGCTAACATGCTTAACTAAGATGACTAGCACACTAACATTGCATTTTGCTCAAAGCACAGCTGTGAGAACCACTAGCTGAGACTCTTAATGAGCCTTAATGAATTTACAATTGCATAATAATTTGATTGCAGGTTTTATTGAAAGTATTAAGCTCTGGCAGACTGAGTGTGTCCTTCACATTTCAGTTGGATGGCATTATTGACTGGTATGATAATGTAATGTTTAATAATTCACAAATATTGATCCATTTTATCAGGAAATTACTGTGTTGTTGTCCTGCTGTGCATATACATTATGTGTATGTGCCTGTTTAAATGATTATATGAATCAGTCATTTATTTATAACAATGCTTTTAGGTTAAGTTTGACAGGCCCTCCAAAAGTTAATTGAATATCTGTCCACTTAAATTGTACTCACTATTTAAAGAATAATTGCCACCAGTGTGATTTCTAAATGTTTTTTTTTTCACTACATTCATACAGCCTAACGTAATTTACATAGACTTCAGTAAGTCAGTTTCATATATTGATAGTAATAATAATAGGTTTTGGTGAAAAGCTGGCCAAAACAAAGTTCACCACAAGGCCTTCAGTTGACCTTCTACCGTCTTTTCTGTTCTGGTGGAAACTTTCTGACAAACTTTCAAGGAGTGTCACTAAATCTGCCTTGGCAGCCTCTGTTGCAAATCGCTGACTACATAACTTCATGTTTCCCCACTTTAAATAATCAGATCTAATCACACAATCACGATGCTCATTGGAAGTGATGAACAGTTTTGTTTCTTGAGTGCAACTCAGCAGCTCATTCCAGAAAACACATCTGAGTGCTGCGGCATCCACTGTCAGAGGAGAAACGAATTCTCCTAATGTGCTTGACAACATTTTAGACAAAAAAAAAAAAAAAATCTTCATGCCAAATAATAGGGAAAAAGGTCGTAGGGTCCGTTTCTGTTGTCATGGCGGTGATACGTCCAGACTAGGCGGGAAACACATACTTCTTGTGTAGTGTAAACATTTATCATCAAAATAAACAGTGAGCCAATTCTTCTCCCTGTATGTTTTCTCTGGACTGAGGTCGCAGGGGTGAGGGTGTAGCGCTGAGCCGAATCGCCAGCAGTCCTCCGCCCATGTTGTATTGATGAGGTAGAACAAGGACTCATTCTGTAATGTTGACACTGCAAACACACTCTGAGACAACAGAGCGCCCAGCGGATAATGGCAGAGCTTAGTCCAGTGGTAACGTAACCAGCTCTAGAGAGGAATTCTGTAAATAACTATAGGATTTGCAAACAGACACACAACTCAAACTATACACAATGAATAATTGACAAAGGCAGAAGAGCCATTGATGATTGCAATGGCTGTCATGTAGTTTATCTGAAACAGAGTGAGATGGGGAACAAAAACAGAACCAGACTTGCCGCCTCATGGTTGTCTGCCTGCTCAGACTAGTTTCAGGTGACATCCCTGTTTTTCCAGTCATATACAATATTAATCATTCAAGTGAAATTTTGTCATCATTGCTGTGTTAAGTCTTGAGTGTGATGGCTTAACAGTGTTTTCTGACGTCACCACAATCTTTGACTGACAAAATCTATCAGTCAGTCGATCAGTTTGTCTCCTCTTGCTGTGAAGAAGGTGAATGTTTGTGTCACATTTGAAGAATTCCCTCAAGGTGTTCAGGAGATATTGCGTTCACAAGGCCAAAGTTATGTTCTGTGTGGTTGCCGCACCTTTGATTTATGACCTTCAAAATGTAATCAGTTAATCTATGAGTCCAAGTTAATGTTTGTGCTAAATTTTAAATATGTATGATTAATGTTTTTTTAATGTGTTACTGAGATATTGTGTCTATAAGAATGGAAAATACTTATAAACAGATATGCAGACAACCCAAAACAACAGGACTCGTGTTGACTCATGTTAAGGAAGGGCCAAAAGACAGGTGGAGTTTGAGTTTCTCTGAAGTTGAAGAACTAGGAGAATCTCCTCCTCATATCTGTGTGCGAACCAGGCAAGTTGGACTTTCATCTATGCCTGACCAGACATCTCTGCAGTGAAGACAATTAGGAATCTGATAAAAGGTACTACATGCATATTAATTCTGTACCAAAATCTAATCAGTTCATTCTTGAGTCCTAGTGAATATTTGTGCGAAATCTAAAGGAGGTCTTTTTGCGGCATTATGAGTCAAGAAGAATGGGACATGATTGATGAACGGACAAATTAGAAACAATGTGTCTAGCTCTGTCATCAGTGCAGAGGCAGAATAATTGCTAGAATCGCCTCGTTATTATTGTCCGCCTCAGACAACCAGTCAGGTTGCAGTTTACATCCATGTCTGTCCAGACTTATTGTTCTAATAAATCTAATCTATTTAGAGTATTTTGTCATAATTATCAGTGAATTCTTGAGTTGTAGCCAAAAACATGTGTTGTGAGGTCACAGTGACCTTGAGCATTGACCTTTCATTACCAAAATATAATCAGTTCCTCCTGGAGTCCCAATGAATATTTTCATCAAATTTAATGAAGTCCTTTCAAGGTGTCCCTGAAATATCACATTCACGAGAAATGGTCTGGACAGACAGACAGACGACTGGAGAACATCAATCCTGTGGCTGTCAGCGGCATCGAGGCATAAAGAATGACACTGGCTACTCAAGTGCAGTAAAATTTGCATCCTGTGCCTGCACAGTTTTTGCGCTGGCCTTTAGACTCCATTTTAGAGCTTTGCCACTGATTTACCTCTTTGTATTTTCTCATTTTCTCCTCTACCAAAATGCCAAATTAGCATATTTGAAATGACAGTCCTGCAAATACTGCAATTATTAGGACCGTCGGTGTGTCATCATCACTCACGCCCGACTCACTCATGCCTGTCAACACATTGCTTCAAATATGTTCCACGCAGTGTTGTTAGAATAACTCAGGCTGTTATTCAGTGTACTCTTAGAGGCACAGATGGACAGAGGATCCATATATATACTGTATATATACACATATAAAATTCTATACAGCTGTTTAACATCAATACCGCAAAGCGAAACAAGATCAAGGACCTCACTGTGTAGGTTGTACCAGACTGCATGAGGGATCTCCATACATAAATCTGTACTGCTAGAAACATATTGAGTGAAATAATAAGGTCAAATAACAGTGACCTCTCCTCTTACTGCAGGTTGATCATCCCAGGCTGCAGCAGCTCGAAGTTTAAAAATATAACGCTTGCAAACTCGTCGCGTTTTCACTGAGGTTTAGATGACGTGAACAAACACTGCTCAGAAAACAGACTCATCCAGTTACTGGGTTTGTGTTTTCCCCTCAACTGAGCACAGACACACTCAGCTGTGATAGATCACAAGGAGCAAATGACATTAGTTCTGGTTTTACTCAGTAAAACTTTTTTTAAAATTGCATTTCTCTTGTGTATCTTCAACCTAACCTTTTTATCTCCTCCAAATGGACTCTCTCATTACAGCCTATTAGCTTGTTTGCAGATTTTATTACCTGCAACTATATGTGGCACTAAAATAAAAAAAGATGGTGGTGACAGTTTGTGTTTGGCCGTCTGTTATCGTAATACAGAATTAGTCATCAGTGTTGATTAAAGTCATCATGATTTGTTATTGTGGGACACAGCAGCTGGACAATTTTCTCCCTCTTATTGTCTCATCTGGTCCTTTTCATCTTCTGTTGTTTGTCATTGATGTGATGGTGAAATCAGAGCTGTATCGACAGCAGACATTAATGACCATACTCTCAGTAATACATCTCAAATACAACCAAGGCTGTTACAGCAGCAGTGTAGACTCTTTTCTTTTATCTGTACACTGAAGATACTGTTTACCTTTAACAGCGCAGAATGACCACATAGTACGTCTGTCGTCAGCAGCAGAATCAAATGGAGCAATTTAAGTATTTTAGTGCTTTTTGACAGGTTACTGCAGGGATGACATGTGCTTGTTCTTCTCACAGATTGCAGAGTGTGATGTGAAGTCGCACTGAAAGTTAAATTGGAGATGGTGAAATGATGAGGAAAGACTTCATTAGTTGTACTTGTGACATTACATTTAAAGGACTCAGTCAATTTCTTCAAGATTCTTTATGTTCCAACAGAGCGTGAGTCTTTTCACATTAACCGCAACTAGGTTTAGATAGGAGCGCTCTGTAAAGATAATTCTTGTGCCCTCCATGTTATCTGCTATGGACAGAACTAATAGCAGAAAGAATAGCTTACCATCTTGTTGAGTCAGGATTGCCACTGGCGACCGTTAAATGTAATCACGGCCGCATAGCAGCAAATAATTGAAACACAGAGACCGTGATGACGGCAGCAGCTGCACAGTGCGGCGAGGGCCCATTCATCAGAACCCAAAAGGAAAGCTGGTTACTGTGTATTTATTTCCCCATAAAGGCCTTGAATATAATTGCCTCATCAGGCGTGAGAATTAATCCTACACTTTCAAAGAGTATACTCTCTCTTTCACTCTCTCTATCAAAGATTAAACCCCCTTTGCACTTTATGGAGTAATGAGAAGTTTGCTTGTTGGTTTGCTTGAGTCCTGCACCGTCGCTTCCTGCTCCTAAAGGTGCCAACTCGTATGAAACCCCTCCTAAATCAGAGCAGAACCACTGAACTCTTGTTCATATTTGTGAGGTTTTGTTTTCTTTAGGGGATTTTAAAGCTTTGAAAATAAAGATTGCGCTGCCCCTCTGCAAAAAGGTAATCACTGAGATACCTGTGGATCAGGATCCTCTGTGCGTGTCCTCCACCTCTCCTCCTCTTGTTAGCATAAAGAATTAATTACCCAGGATGAGGTATTGATTAAAGGCTTGAATCTTATAATGAAAAGGCTATTGACGTTTCGGCTTATTAAACAGCTGTACTCCTCCGTCCGTCCGTCCGTCCTTCCTCTCTTTCGGCCAAAACAAATCCTCGAAGCTGCAAACGAGGTAAGTCCTTCTTCAGCAGTTATTTCTGCGTACACCTGCTGAAGGAGCACCGGTAATCTCACTTTATGTGTCAAGCTGCTGCCACTACTGTTGCACTCTTTCAGTGTTGGAAATAATCTTCCTCCTCAGACCCTGCCAACCTCCTGTCTGCCTGCACAGGGAATGTCACAGGCCAGCATAAATAACACATGAGACCTGGCTCTTGCTGACCACCTCAGCTCCCCTTACTAAGCTTAAGAAGGCACTGTTACAAGCTCATCTGTTCCCCCTCCCTCTTTGTACAGTTAAGAGAAACAAGCGCGAGGAGTAACCGATAGCAACATGGGTGCTTTCAGACAGACACGGTTCTGGTTCTGGCTCTGGCTCCGTTCTTGAGTCTCAGAACCTTGGTGCTTTCTGGTGAACCAGCCCACGTTCACACCAGTTTAAGCAGAACCAAAGTGGGCTTACTTTACTAAATTGCCACCAAACATTTTGTTTCTTTAGCAGGCCATGACAGAGTGTTTTTCTCCAGGTTGTTAGTCACTGCTTTTACTTCTCCTCTTCCTTCCTGCTTGTCTTCACAGCCTAAAATAAGACACACCCACTGATGATGTCACAGTTCGCAGGGAAGAACCAACTATTTTTGGGTTCCTTTGGGAATCGACTTTTCAGGTTCCGAACCTGTTATTTTTTTCGGTCTGAATGCACCGGCCGGTTCAAATTTGGGTTGGGGAACCAGAACCGGCACGGAGCCCTGCTGGTGTGAGACCCCTATGTGAGAGCTCCAATTTAAAGTTTGTTCCCTCATCATTGCACCAGGTGGTGATGTCCAGCACCACTTTTCCCAGAGGACAAACTAAGAGATTGACTGTTTTATTGCATGAATGCTCTTCCCTCATTCTAGCGTCCTTTTCACACTTGCCTCCGACATTGTTGAGGCTAAATGAAACCTTGGCAAGCGACAAACGGCCCAATTTCGATGCTAAACAAACGCTTTTGTCCATGGGAATGGCTGTTTGTTCCTGCTCTCCATTGTATGGCCGGACATGCTGTACAGTATGGTTCATTCAGACTGAGGAGCCAAGAGCCATCAGCTGTATTACTTTTTTTTTTGCCTTGAATGGTATTAAATTGACCTGAACCATATGACACAGAGTGGATTTTTTTTTTTTTTTAAAGATTGACCCTGCTTCAGAACATCATTACATTTTCTCATAGTGCAGTGGGTTTAAACAGGAAGGAGAAGCAACAGAAATCTGACAGCATCCAGTGAGGTGCTGCTGTCATAATGTTTCCAGGAAGTGGTTCGTTGTTCATACTGCGACTGAATTTTCTGCGCTAACAGTTTGGTCCCCTGTGTTTAAAAAAAAATGGAGGCTGAACATCCTTTTCTAGGAAGTGTTTACGTTCTTTTAAAACCACCCGGAGAATATTGAAATTTTCATTAGCAGAGTCTTCTCCAGCTTTGATTTTCCAAGCCCAACTGGATGACCTTAAAGTACTGACAAATTATGCAGAGGAAATAGCTTGGAGTAGCTAATGTTTATCCATAAATATTCATTCTTTACACAGTATATTCCTGAGCACGCTTATTCTCCTACTGCCCCCTCCTCCCTCCTGCTCCCCCCGAGAGGTGCACAGAAAGGACTGGGATGAACCCTGTCTTTTTACCTGACTGTGCAGAGGAACTCTCAATTTCCCCCCAACAGAACAAGCTCTAAGGACGCTGGAAGGAGCGAAGACGATGTCTCTTTTAAAGGCCGCACGCTCAAAATATTCCTGTCTTTTCTCCCTCATCTTTGAGAGTGTCTTCACATGGTCTCTTTTCTCTGTTCTCGTTGTGTGTGTCTTTTACGTGTAGGTGACCTGGTGTCCCGGGCCATGCACCACCTACAGCCGCTGTATATGAAGAATCACAACAATGGGACGCCGATCCACCAGAAGAGCAGTGTGATTCAGTGGGCGCCTGAAGCCATCTACACCCTGTGTTATTTCATGCACTGCCCTCAGATGGAGTGGGAGAACCCCAATGTGGAGCCCCCTAAGGTCACCTTACAAACAGAGAGGTGAGAAACTAACACGTTTAAAGAGACCACCTTAACAAATGAAATGAAATGACGTGATCTTTCTAGAAGGTGTTGCCTGTGTAGTCAAACCTGTTATAGCCTCTGTGCCATGAAACTCTGTTACTCATCAGGAGCCACACTTTTGTAGTGGTTGAACCTGAGCCCTGTCATGTATTTTGAGTCAATCTTACAACACCGTCCTGCTGCTGTGAATACTTACAAGTGTATCAAAGGTGTATTAAACCATAGCTGAAAATAGTCTCAGGCACAGCTTTCTCACTCTTGAATAATATTTGATGAGGATTACAGTGCCCAGCTGTTTTAGGAGATGACTTCAACCTTTTTCAAAAAAAAAAAGATTTAAATCTTATGCAGAAACAGACCTCTTGCTGAGTGCTGCATAGGAACACCCATATTGTTGGTACCCAAAGGAGATTATCACCTGGATCTGCAGATGCCTTCAACTTAATGGTTTTAGTTCCCTCTCGCAGCTCCCCTCGTATTTTGTTTTCAGAGAGGAAGCTCTCCAAATGATGTATAAGACCTGCCCAGTTACCAACAGCAGCCACAGTTAGTATCAGCTGATGAACAGTTATTTCCTACAGAGCTAGATAATTACCTCAAAGCTGGTGGAGTCCAACAGCAGAGCGAAAAGAGAGTGAATATTGGCTTTACATTCTGTATGTGATGCTCCACATCTGAATAATGTGTGAGTAATAGAATAATAGTGAGTAATAGATGCCTTGTTGGTGGAGAAAATAAGTCGCAGCATTGAGATGTTTACTCTGATCATGACTCAATTGTGTTTTTATATTGTGCACCGTGGGCCTTTTTAAAAGCAGCATTATTGCAGAAAAAGGTAAAGTAATGGAAATGTCTGGTAGTGATTAATCCCTCAGACCCCTATACATCACTTTGTGGGTTAGGACGGTGAAGATATTACACCTTTTAAAGTTCACCAGGACAACAATAAAGGAACAGTATGAGACCGCAGTCAGAAAAAGTGGAAACTCCTTTCCATTATCCGCGACTCGCTCTCTCTCTCTGCATCTGTCCGACTTTTCACCTCAGCATATGACTTTATAGACACAGTCCAGTGGTAATGTTCCCTCTGTAGAGATCATTCTGCTGTAACTGTACACCTCTGCAGACTGTTCTTTTATTATATTTCTGGCTTTTTGTGCTCACCCCTGAAATGGCACACCAGATGTTTTCCTCTGGAACGAAAGTACGGCTTTATATAAGTGAATTGTCAACTTATTGGCAACTTTCGCAAGCCCTCTGGGTGACCTGAGGAGCGGCAGGAAGGAACTGTTAGAGTGGGCATGCACAGACGTGCGCCTCAGTATTGATAATTACCACCACTGACGTAGTGGGACATTATCAGGCGGCAGCTGTACAACTGCATTGGTGACTTATACGCAGATGACATAAAGATTAGGCAATATTTCCATGGTGTTAAGTCGCTTGATCCTTCATTCTGTAGTTTTTGGACTCTTTGTGTGTTTCCCACAACTCGAATGAAAAGCACAGAGTAGTCTGCAAAATCTTTGCAGTTTCTACTGATGAAATGTTTTTTTTCTGCTGAGCTTATGGGCTGTTTCTTTCTAATTTTTTTTGCTCATCATAGTCCAGTGTAGCAGTATTACTTCGAGCTGTTCAGTATTTCCTACAGTTTTTGGTGGAAACCCTTGTCAGCTTGCGGCAGAGGTGGGAAACAGTGCTGACAGTTGAGCCTGAGCAGTCCTCCTCTGGGGCTCCAGACTTTTATCTGGAGGCTGCAGTGGACCAAGATATCAACTAATGTGTGTCCCACTCCTGTCTGCTTTAGCTCTAATCACCAGTGGTTAAGAAAATCACAATAATGCATGTTTGTTTTAGTCATTTTCAAGCACATTTTCCAGAGCCAAAGTTTGGGAAGGCCGTGAGACTGCAGCAACCTCCTCAAGAATCTGTGCACTTCACTGCAGTCCTTGAAAGAGGTGTGCATGGAAACAGCAAGACCTTGAACTTCTTGTGAACTAGTGTTTCCGTTGGCCTTGTGAGGGAATGTATTGCTAACTATACGTTCCCTGCCTTTTGATTAGGTGTCGTGTGCTGCTTTAATGAAGCCTGCGGAAACCAATAACATCACGTGGCTGTTAGGTCAGGCTCCTCTTTGAAGTGAGTAAAGTAAAAGGGGCTTGCATTTCTTAGCAGATCAAACTATTATTAAAAGATCCCCCTGTCAACTTAGACTAGCACTGATGAGTGACTAATTAACAGTGAGTGACAGATGTGGGCCGAGCATGTGTCAAAGTCAGTCCAGGCATTTAGACATCCTCTGCAAAGTGATGTATTGAACAACTAAATCCCGGAGGAACGGACAAAGTTTAATCAAGAACATACAGCATAGATATGTGACAACTCATACAAAACACATCTCTGATTTCTTTTCCCAGATTTTTTTCCCCAAATATATTAATAATGCCATGATCTGAATACAGTCTGATACTGTGAGAATAATTAAACTGTCAGATTTGACATAAAGTAGATCATTTAGTTTAAAAATAGAAGCAGCTTTACTTTTAATAAAGCATATTTTGTACATGATAACCTTTGTAATAATTATGATGTGTAATGCCAATAATTGCAAGGTATTACATGTCCTATCATAATATTAACAATGTAAATTCACCGTAACCTAATAATGCTTCTCATTTTGCATGAATGTCTTTTTTTTTATCCGTAAATGATGGAGAGAGTCGTAGCTGTTACAGCTCATTGTGTCGTTGTGTGTATTTATAGCCATAACCTGTTGTCAGAACAGTAACGAAGGTCAAAATTGTAACATCATGCATATGTATCTTCATGCATATGGATTCCACGTGGCTGTAGCTCACACTGATGCAGGATCAGTGGAAGCAGACAGGAGGAGAAGCTCTGTCAGTCACACTCGCAGCTCGTGTATATATTTAATGCATTTACATCTATTTGCTGTGGTGTCAGCATCAAGTGTGTGATGGTCATTTCCCTGCCTCTGCAAGGTACACAATGTCTGCAAAATACCAATGCACTTGCTTTAGTCTTAGCAGCTGCCATAAATACTGTATGTTGGCTGGAATCTGATTGTCCTTATCAAGTAATACAGCAACACGTTATGACTGGTTTAACATCACTTAATCGCATTATATTGCAGTGTATGTGGCTTTATGTGGCATGTAGTAGATATGGGTATGTGGTGTATCAGCATCAGCTCAATATTATAATATTATTCTGGATGGCTTTAGGTCTCTGAAATGGATATTGAATTCATTGATGATGGCAAAGACTACATGATATTTTTCATGTCTATGATCTGTGGCCTATAATCTTTGCTATGATCTTGCGCAGTTTAGATTTCCTCACATCAAAGTGTCTCCATGTGACATACTAGCTTTGGATCCTCATCCTCTAGACGGAGTTCATCCTGTTCTCAAACATCTGCTGCACTGGGCAAGATCTCTGAAATAACATATGCAAATTCTGTATTAGGTGGATTTTCCGTGCAAGTGCCTGGGCACACTAAGTACTGAGTGTGACTTTATATTTGTGCGTCCTTGGTAGCAAGAGCATGTGCCTTTATCTCCCCCTACAGGCCGTTCATGGTGCTGCCGCCTCTGATGGAGTGGGTGCGCGTGGCCGTGGTTCACACAGAACACAGACGCAGCTTTTCTGTGGACAGCGATGATGTTCGGCAGGCTGCCAGACTGCTGCTGCCTGGAGTGGACTGTGAGCCCCGCCAGCTCCGGTATGGCTCAGAGCGAGTGTGCTCCCCTCGAGGCTGCAGAGCGTGTGTGCACACCCAGCCACTTCATCTGCACACACAAAAACACCAGCAGGCACACATGTGAAGTCACACGCAAACAGAAGATAAAAGAAAAAATGCATATTTCTCATACACTCATCCTCCTTTTGCTTGTGTTGGAAAATAAAGCTTGTCAGGTGTTTAGAGAAAATGTGGTGCATTGCAAAACACTCAAAACAGTCAGCTTGTACTGTGAACCACTTTCCATGCTTTGCCCTTCAGAACGGATGACTGCTTCTGTGCCTCGAGGAAACTGGATGCTGCCTCTACTGAGGCAAAGTTCCTGCAGGACCTGGGCTTCCGTATGCTCAGCTGTGGACGCACAGACCTGGTGAAGCAGGCTGTCAACCTGCTAGGGCCGGATGGTATCAACAGCATGAGTGAGCAGGTTAGAAACACATCAACATATTAACTAATGCACACGCACGCACATTTACACTCATGCACGATTCGATGCGGATGCAGGCAGTCTGTGGAGAAAATGTTGCCTTCTTGCTAAAACCGTGGCTCCTTCACCTTTGAGCGCCGTGCAGACTTGTGAGCAGAAAGGCAGTCATACATATTAAGCTCATTCTGACGTGTTTTTCCTGCAGCTTTCTTGTCAGGGTTTGCTGCATTATATCATGACTGCTACCTCCAGTACAACAAATCATCAGGGGAATAGTGCAAGTGTAACTGAGGTGATTTTCCATGGGAAAATCAACATTTAGTTTTGGGCTGATCCAAGCAGAAACTTTCAAACACTGTGTCTCGTACATTATGTTTCTGTCAGACAGACACCGCAGACGCCCCTGATGGCACAGAGGAAATACTGATTCATGTGGTGTCCGTTCAAACTTTGATCAACAGCAGGATATGACTTTCATCACAGTCAAGGTGCCAGGAGTGGAAAGTTTAGAGCTGACCAAAAATTCAGCCTCTCTTTGTGCAGCTTTATTTTACACACTGCAACCGTTGAAGTGTTTATGCAGTATGGTGCTTTACTGAAATGAGCAAGTGTATATTTAACTTCTGCAATGACCCATTAATACTGCCATTATTCCCACTGTTCTCTGTGTCGGCACTTTTTGCATAGGGGATGACCCCACTGATGTACGCTTGTGTCCGTGGAGACGAGGCTATGGTTCAGATGCTGCTGGATGCGGGAGCTGATATTAACAGCGAGGTCAGTGATGATGAAGTTTCTACTGCTGCTATTCTGGTGCAGACACTGGGGAAATCAAAGTCAAATAAAGGAAGGATAATTCTGACATAAAATATAAGTTCACATGGGCTGTAGGAGAAAACAGAAATATGTCTTTTTCTTTCCATCATGACATTGATCTACCCAGTGTTTGTCACATGCTGTCTTAGTGAGAGACTTCAGCTTTGTATATATCAAGAAAGAGGGGTCCTAGGATTACTTAACGTAACTTGTGTTACTGAATTGGAGAAAACCAAGCATGTTGCCCCTCATCTCTCCTTTTTTGTTCTTTCCCATGTGTCATGCTGCTAAATGTTTACAATGGATCATGAGGCAGTGACTGCCTTTCCACCTTGAATTGTTATTTATTATACTATACATTCATTGAAATAATCTACATTAAAACTTATGATATTCTTAAGCACAAACCATGACCCAGAGGTGTGTTGTTGTGTCATTTTCTTTCTGTCAGGGAAAGAAGACGTGCAATAGATAGGCACGACTTAGAGCAAACCGAATTCCTCACAGAGTCCGGCTGCAGTGCTTTGACATCACAGAGGTTGTTCAGTTAAAGCCTCATGATCCTGGCCTTTGTTAGTCACCTCAGCAGCAACATGTCCCATCAACCATTGTGTCAGAGTTGATTTGCAGTCAATCGTATTCATGACTCCCTGACCAAAGCACAAAGCGCTGTTGACCAATAAAAGGAAAGATATCTGGTTTTATCTTTGAGCATTTCAAGGTAAAATCTGATGTGTTTCTGTCAGTAGCTGAGCAGCAAAGATTAGTTATCATCATTGGTATTACTTACCCTGTTCCACATAGTCCTCTAGTTTTCTTTCACTTCTGTACATAAACATACAAGTACACTTGGAGTTGGTAAGTATTTCATTAAATTACAGTAGTTATTGCCACCTGACCTGTTACAAAAGTATTAACCTACATGTGTCTCTTCTGCTTCCCTTTATTCCCAAAGCAGCCTTTGTGTTTTGCTCATGTGACTGTGTGCGTCTCATTGCTCAGAGTTATTTATTTCATCCAGACCAGTGAGATGAGCCTTAGAGAGGTCCAGTTAAAGGCCTGTCAGTGGAGCCCATAGTGGAGGGTGAAGAGATCAGAGTCAAACCATTAGGATGAGGCCTAACTAGACAGATCAATCCATTGTGTTCATTAGGAGGCGAACACAGTGACAGGATGTCCTCTACAGCCCCAGGGTTCCTAGTTAATTACTCTGGTTTCTCCTGTAGAGATCCTGTCCTCCCTCTCCCTCTCCCTGCAGCTGCTTGTCTTTGTGCTCCCTGGGGCCATGTAGTAGTTTTAATGGCTTCGTATCTCTCTCCCTCACCTTTCTCCCCTCCTCCCCGTACCTACCCAACCCCACCAACCTGTGTCCCTTCCCCAGGTGCCAAACTCAGTGCACAAGCACCCCTCAGTCTTTCCCGAAACGCGGCAGGCGACGCCCCTCACTTTCGCTGTGTTACACGGACATGTCCCTGTGGTGCAGGTAGTGACGTCCTCTCTCACCTGTGACTCTCTCATCGTGACCTGTCGTTATGCTTCAGCTCATGGTTGGTCATCATTGTCATTTTTGTCATCAGAGCTTCTTGGAGGTGACGATGATAATGGTTCTCTACTACGAGTTTTCTCCTCCTTTTCTGGTTTTGTTCTCTTTTTCCAGAATCATTGACGTGCTGTTTGTGTGTTTTAGCTTTTTAACCTTTTGATCTTGAAAGAGGGCATTTGCCAAGTCAGTCGTTAGGTCTGAGCACTTACGTCAAATACAGCCTACTCCTGTCACTTTGCATTTTTGATCAATTGAATCAGCCTGCATTTAGCAAGTGGAAAGTGGAAACACAGCAGTCTAATTGTTATCGAACTCATTTAACTAATTCAGTTTGCCCTCTGAATGATCAGTCCATTGGATTTTTGAATCATTAAATTCTAATGGGAAAATGTTTAAGCCATGTGACACAGCAGTTTGATCCCAGAGGACATCAGGTAAAAGAAAGGGATGAAGTTACAAAGATTAAATTCTGAGTAAACTTCAAAACAGTTTTGCCATAACATCAGTAATCATTTTACACTCAATTTCCCAAGATATTAATTTAAGATAAATACCGGTCACTTTTCATATTACTAAACGACATGATGTCATGAGGTTCGGGAGTTTATTGAGATCATTCTCTCATTTAGAAAATATTGTTCCCTGGAAAGATCAGCAGCATCATTTATCAGAGAAAAATGACTTTCACCAGTGTATGAGCAGAGTTAGATTTACTTAAAAGTCGAGATGTTCTGATATCAGTACTGCTGTCAGAATCATTTCAGAAACTGCTGAAATATATAATAAAATATTGAATATCAGTGAGTGAGCAAGTCTATGCACTGATCTGATACCATGTCATTTATTAATAAACCTCACAGTTTCACACCCAGATGAAACCACATGTAGTCTTCTACAGCCATGAAAAGGAATTGTAAATAGTGAAAAGGTAGCTGGTAGCAAAACAGCAGCAAATTGGCAATACCAGTAAAAAGACAACCAGCACAGGAAATGTTATTTATGGACACATTTATATTTGCACTCAAATTAGATAATAAAAGAAATGTTGCTTGGCTTTCAGGTATTTGTTTGTGTTTAAACAAAAGACTTATCCTGAGTCACACCAAACAACAACGATAACAATTATTCAGTAGTACACAGCTGTTACATTTTCACAAAGATACTGGATTATTTAGCTTGCTATCAAGTTTTCACTGGTTACATTGAAAACATTAAAAGAATAGTTTGGATAATAGACTTCCATACATTGAGTCTTTCTTGCTGAGCAACTGTAACAGACTAATAAGTGTAGCTTCATAAAAGGCTGATGTGAGTTTGCAAGTAAGAAACCAAAGTGTATTTCCCAAATCTCTATCTATTCCTTTATACACTAGAAACATAATGAACATGAATGAGCCCCAAGGCAACAATTTGAAGGATTCATGAAAATTAAAGGAGCTGTAGTCGAAGCTCAAATTGACCAAACCTGAGTTCAAAGCTTCATTATCCAACCAACTCTTCCTCCTCTCCTCATCTTCCATGCTCTGATCACCCCCCCTCTCCCTCTCTCTCTCCCATCATGCCTCTCCGTGTCCCCACCCGACCTCCACAGCTGCTGCTGGATGCCAAAGCTAACGTGGAGGGGTCCCTGCAGGACGGGATGGAGAACTACACAGAGACCCCGCTGCAGCTGGCTGCTGCTGCAGGTACAGAGGCAGCAGTGTGACTCCCCCATCTTCTGTCTCCTGTCCAACTTGTAACGTTCCACGCTGGCAACACCAGCTGGCCATCAATAACCAGCTGATAACAACACCTGACTGTCAGTGCGATCATTGGCTGAGTTACGACTTTAGAGGCACATTTATCCTGGGGGCCGTAAAAATAAAGACAAATGGAGGCACGCATGCAGAACAAATGATCCAACTTTCCAGCCTCCCTCTCATCTTTCTCGCTGTCTTATTCTGGTTTAATCCTATTGTGTTTATACCTATGTGTGTGTACACAAGTTTTGTGAATCATTTTTCATGCACAGGAAACTTTGAGCTTGTGAGTTTGCTGCTGGAGCGGGGAGCCGATCCCATGGTGGGGACCATGTTCCGTAATGGCATCTCCACTGCACCACAGGGAGACATGAATTCCTACAGTCTAGCAGCAGCTCACGGACACAGGTAGCACACACTCACACACAAATACACACACATTTACGAGTAAATCATGAACACCGACTCACAGCTCAGTAAACAGAAGAAATACAAACACCACTCAAACACCATTTATTATGCATATTCAGCAAAATAATCTTGTTTGTGCACAAACGAAATTCAGCAGAGCATGTCCATGAAATTGGCACTTCAGTTGTTGAACTGGTCTGTGTCAATAGATGTGTGAGAATGTATTGGAGAACACTACACACTTATCTGTATGAAAATAAAGAGTCACTGAAGCACACTCTGTTCTTGCATTTGTGTTGTAAAAAGCATCAGCAACATTTTACACATATTCATGTCTTAATGATCCATGACCCAGAACTGTATACAAAGAGGATTTTGATGCAATTTTCACCAGTGCTGGTGTAAAGTACTCAGGTCTGTCAGACTATATTCAGCTTTATTTGGCAAATGGTGTGAGATGTAAGCAAAGTGAATTAAAGCCTGGCCATGGCCTATCACATAAATGCCTATAATTAATTCATCCTTCATCCAGTTTTCACAGGCACAAAAACAAAAACTGTTTCTCTGTAAACACTCACACATTGTATGATTATATACAAGTCAAGTGAATTTCATTTATATAATGCCAAAGTTATCTCAGGGCACTTTACGAAAAGAGAAGTTGTAGACCTTCTTTTCAAGGTTTAAGTTGAAGCGCCATTGTGAATTCTATATGTCTACATTTTGTAAGTGTGTCAAGATAGATGAGTGTAAATTTGCATAAACTGAATTTTTTTTTTCCTCAGGATCTTTTGCTTTATTGATATGCATATGACATATTTGTTTATCTTACCACACTGGTTAATTAAAACACAGTTTTATGCAGGAATAAATATCAAAGCTTTGCGACAGTTAATTATAGATTGCCCATGGCCTATGACAGTAGCTGTAACTCAATGACTGTCATTTAACTTTCAAAATATAAATGCATCTGTTTACTGCGACATTGGCCCTTGATATTGATAAAAAGCTATAACCGGGTTCTTGTAATTGATGATCAATGTGATCATTTTAAATGTCTTTTATTCCTGTTCTTCTAGAAATGTATTTCGTAAGCTGCTGTCTCATACGGAGACAGGTAAGGGGGATGTCTTGTCCCTGGAGGAGATTCTGGCAGAGGGTTCGGAGTTGGAAGGTAGAAGTCCGTCTCAGATTGACCTGATCCGAACGGGGAAGGCCAAACTTAAAGCCCTGAAGGAAGCCATGTACCACAGTGCAGAGCACGGGCATGTAGACATCACCATAGATATACGTAGCCTCGGTTAGTTGATCTGTACGCTCTCTAAAAACATGTATATGCACTTTCTGCAGTGTCACATCCTTCAGTCAGCGTTTACACCTTCTCTGTGCTCGTTTCCCAGGGGTCCCGTGGACTCTGCACACTTGGCTGGAGTCTCTGCGGACATGTTTCCACCAGCACCGTCGACCCCTGATCCAGGGTCTCCTCAAAGAGTTCAGCTGCATCGAGGAGGAGGAGTACACCGAGGAGCTCATCACACATGGCCTGCCTCTCATGTTCCAGATCCTCAGAGCCAGCAAGGTACTGCAGCCTCTGTGGCCTCTTCAATCACATTTTTGGGGATAATTGTGTCACTGTCATTAATAGTTTGTGCTTTTCTCTTCCTCTGGTCTTGTTCTATTGTCATTAGATAGTCAGCTACCACAGAGACTGATGGAGCCCCAGAGGCCTACTCAATATCAATTACGTAAAATGATAATGATTTATGATATTCCCCACCCCCGCTCCTCTATGCTGCTGCTCATTAGATCAGGGCATTGTCTCATTACTTAAGCTCACGACCCCCTTGGTGGGCTATTTTAGATCTTAAACACAACCCATCATTGTCCTGTCTAGCACCTCTGTTTGTTTTGTCTCCTGTCAGTCTCTGTCCTGCCCTGGTTCAGCTCGTCCCTGCTGGCATGATGGGTTGTGCTGTCTTTGCTTATATGAGAAAAAAAAAGCACTGCAGTGGATACACAAACATACACTCACTTGCGTAAATGAAACTCTTAAGCAAACCTGCAAATCTACTGTATGCGCATCCAGTCCCACACACATATTCATACACTTAGGCCATGCTGTCAGTCCAGTGTCTGTGTCTCGGATGATGCATAGTGGGGCCAGTGACCTTCGTCTCTATGAAGGCCTCAGGGACCCCGACACGGTGATGCCCCACCACGAGAACCAGAGCCATCGAGACGCAAGCTGATCATCTTCCCTCTTCCACCCCAGCCCACTGAAAACCTCAGTTCAATTAAATCCAATCCTTTTCAGTTCAGTTAACTTAAATCCAATTCTGTTTAATACAGTTTGATACCAAACCGTTGGGTTTAATTCAAATGCATCTATCCAGAGAATAGAAACTGCGGAAAGGCATATTTGTCCCTGGTCTAACCGGCTCCTGTTAATAGCTGTTTGTTGTGTCATGCTTCAGTAGAAGCAAGCAGCATGACTGCACACGTGGGGCTTGTAGTGTTGCGCACCGCTGCTGCAGCTGAATGACAATGCACCACCTTTCTGCCACCACATGCAAACACAATCTCACTCTCCTTTCTTTCTCACACTTGTCTTCAGGCTGTCATTGGGTTCAGTCTCTGTGGAGCTGGGGGTGTAGGAAATAAATCTGATATTGATCTGAGCCCCTTTAACAAAGTGTGAGGTATCCATGGATATGTAGTGTATTGAGAGACTTCGCTTGAATAAAGTTGAAGTTTAACCCCTCTCATTTTCCTGATAACTGTGTCAGAGGATGTTTGTGTAGAGAGAAGAGGAACATTCCAGCTTGCCCTTGTTTTCTTTCATACCACAGACTCGCTCTCTTAACGTGCTGATGTTTTTCTACTCTGTGTTTTGTCAGAATGAGGTGATCAGCCAGCAGCTGTCTGCAATCTTCACCCAGTGTTACGGCCCTTACCCCATCCCCAAATTGGCAGAGATCAAGAAGAAGCAGTCGTCTCGCCTGGGTGAGACCCAATCATTATCATTTTATTTTCATCACAACAAAATCTATTCTTTTTTACTTGAATGCATAAAAACAAGAAACAATGCTAAGGCAGTATAAAAGCTTTATACTATCAATGGAAAGTGCACATAATGCCATCTAGTGTTCAAAGAGTGGAAAGAAAAAAAGCAAATCTACTCACAATCAATAGAATTGGTTACACGGCTAAGTTGTACACCCCATTTGTTGTTTTGTAGTTTTTTTTATGATTATCAGAAAAACATCTTGTTTTTCTGGCCATATGTCTTTCAGATCCTCACTTCCTGAACAATAAAGAGATGTCAGATGTGACCTTTTTGGTGGAGGGGAAGCCTTTTTACGCCCACAAAGTCCTGCTCTTCACAGCTTCCAACAGGTACCTGAATGCATTCCCTTTCGAAACACACAGCACAGGAAATCTGTCTGTGCAGTAGATGGGAATGTGAACACTCTGAATTGCATATGAAAGGATATATAAATTCATAAAACATTGGCCATCCACTTATCATGCTGTGGTGGGGATATGCCACTAAGATGTGATGTCAGTGCTGAAATATTTCTCCCTGCTGATCCATTAAGTCGTTTTCTCCTGCCCCTGGGACGTGGACAGGGCCTCCATTTCACCCCTGTGTCATGTTTCATTGACATTAACCAATCAGGCCTGTCAGAATGTGACTGAGGAGAAATGACACGTCACTCATTTGTAATGTTGACATGATGTCCGCAGAGAAACAGCAAACATCTCATGAAAACTCATTTGACCGTTATTAATGGCTTATTGTGTTGTGCAATCCTTTGAACAGGCTGACAGTTATTTCCATTCACGGGATGCTAGAAATATGAATAACTTCTGGATTACAGGGAGGCTTATCATATTTTATCATTTGTGTCTCTTTTTCTTTTTCTCAAGGTTCAAATCTCTTCTAGCAAACAGACCTTGTGGTGAAAACACATGCATTGAAATCAGCAATGTCAAATATCACATCTTTCAGGTAATATGATTCAATTTCAACAAGACTTACTTTTTTGCACTGGAGATGTATAATGTGTGTTTTTCTTGTAGATGGTGATGCAGTATCTTTACTATGGAGGAACAGAAGCTCTACATCTCAGGAACACTGATGTTATGGAGGTTAGGTCTCATACTGTAAAATGTGGAGCTCTCACACTATGAAACATTTCAACATCTTAAGGGTTAATGGATATTGAACCAGCTGGATTTTAATGGATTTAATCAAGTATAAATAATATTAATTACTCATGCTTTGATTGCAGCTTCTGTCTGCAGCCAAGTTCTTCCAGCTGGAGGCGCTACAGAGGCACTGTGAAATTATCTGCTCCAAGAACATCAACACAGAGACTTGTGTGGAGATCTACAACCACACCAAGGTGAAGACAAAATTTGAAATTCTCATTGAGACACAGACATTTTTTTTCCAGTGATTTACCAACTTTTTTCTCCCCTTTTTCCTCCAGTTTCTTGACGCTCCAGACTTGGCATCCTACATTGAGGGCTACTTCTTGAAGAACATGGTCATCCTGATTGAGTTGGAGCCGTTCAAGCAGCTGCTGTACGATGCACCTCCAGAAAGCCCAGGCTGTGACGTCCTACAGGACCTGGAGAAAACCCTGGCCACCCGCATCCAGTCCATCCATCTGTCCTCCTCCAAGGGATCCATTGTCTGACCTCCTGATCCTTGAAAACACAGGAATAGAAAATATTGATCAGAGCTAAACCAGAGACATGACACTGAATTGAGATGCATCAGAGTGACAGATCATTTCAAGTGAAAAACACTGTCCGGTTACGATCTTTGTCTCTGTGAAGCTCATCAGTTGCTGACATGCTTCTTGTTATCTTAGCACAGATGATTCAGGTCTGTCTGTCTGCCTTGTTGATATCTGTCTACTATGAATTAACATTGCAATGACTGTCATAAGATAGCTATATTAAGCCACAATTTGCCAATAACATCCATTACTGTAACAATGTCCCTTGTCCGGCAGGCGTTAAGTAGAACACTGTGTGTGTTACATGTTGAGCAGAAGGGATCGGATAGGACTCGGAGGAAGAGTTGCAAACAAGTGCATCTGAATACATGACTGTGTGTGTTCAGATGATGGAACAACCTCAGCATAATGTGATAAGCCATCAGTGTGTCTCTTCCCGGCCATTAGGAAGAACTGCTGCCTCATATTGTGACTCTTTGCTCAAACATCCGCAACTGTACAAAGTGATTAATTTATATATATTCAGTCAGTCACTTATAGCATTATCTGTGATGATTGCTCTTTAAAGCCAAACAAGTACAACAACTGACAAGTACCTGTAATGTGACTGATGCAAAAAATAATCAAAAACTGTAAGGGGGATGTCTTGTCCCTGGAGGGGCGTTCAGCAGCATTGACTTTGGGCAACTCGGTGTGAAGGAGGACTTTTCCCTTCTTCAGCTGCTGTGTACATATTGTTCATAAAAAACAGAGCTATTGATAATGTAAGTAAGTTAATGTATATATCCACAGATGTTTTCTCATGCGTGTTACTGTTGGATATCACTGTAAAAACTAAAAAGCTCTTTTAAATATCTGTGTTTTAATGTTGCATGTCCGAGGGATGACTGTGTTTTGTTTTTAATTTTTTTTTTTTTTCTGTTTGAAATGTTTGAAGATTACACTGAGGAGCTGCTTTCACATCTGGATGAGAATAGTTTTGTCATCAGCATGGGTCTCTATAAATGTGTAGCAGTCAAATGGTGTCGTCATTTTGTATGTGAGAGGGCTCGGGGCCTGTTTAGTCCTGATCGGGAAAGTTGACTGTCAGCTGTTCTCCAGGGATTGTGAAACCACATAACTTGTGTATGTGTGACTTCATATATCTTTCCTCTATAAAGATTAATATAAAGAATGCTATGAATCCACTCTTAGCTTCTTCTGCTGCAGTTTGTAGCTGAAAAACACCCACAAGTTGGCATCTGTTATTCTGTTTAGTGTCAAATTGTGAAGGCTGTCGTGTTATTATTTTGATCTCCACAGCTGTAAAAGGTTAGATCTCAGCTGGGAGGTGGTTTAATGTGGCACCCAACTGCACACCAGCCAGTGCAGTCTTGGGTAAATAGCCTGAAATCAATGGCAACTTGACAAGAGACAGTCATGTGATGGGAACACACTGGCTGTGTTACCTGTTAACATGTTGACACCATCTCATCTTCAAACTCGGACTTTACTTCGATCTACACACTTTTAAGTTTTGTGAATGTATCTTGCACAGTTACTCTGTGACTCGCTAGCTAGATTGCAGGTCAGCCCCATGGTTCACTATGAGACAAGCTAGCTGTGCAGCCAGCATAAATCAGGCCATATTTTAGTGAGGAGAAAGACAGAGAATCAAAGCTGTGCAGAGAAAACAGACACTGCAACTATGGCCTGTGCATCGATTTCTAAAAGCTGTCGAGAGATTCATAATACCATTAGGTCATATTTATTTTTTAGTCAATTTAAACTCTACCAGAGTGAAACCCAAGTGCCAAACGTGATACTCTGGGTCATTTTTCATCATGTGGCATAAAATGTCAGGGGCAGCACGATAGATGTTTGGCCCAATATATATTCTGTTTTTAGATGTTTATATGAATGGTAAACTCACAATCAAATTACTGGGAATAAACAATACAGTCCAGACAGGCTTTTCTAATATTGTTCATTCATAGATATTGAATTGTGTCTGATCTAATCAGTGTTTCTCAGATGTTCCTTAATGTCTCCACACCAGTGCTGCAATAGGCTTTCGTCTCTTTGAGTGTGTATGGTATTTGGTGTGTGTGTGTGTGTGTGCCTGTGTGTGGGGGTGTGTGGTGGCGGTGGGGGTAAATTAGAATGGCTAGGAACAGGGTGACAGCAGTTGTTAAGTAGTCGCCATGGTTACCACCGCCCAAGAACAATGTTGAGCTGAGAATGCACCGCTGAGTTAAAAGATCGAGAGGAATCCTGAGCTACACATACGTGTACATACACAGACACAGTGAATACACACACACACACACAAGATGTCGTCATTTAGTAGGATTCACCCCTGAATGAGTAGTTAGGGGAGATTCTGGTTTGAAGCAGAAATGACCCATCGCTAGATTAGTCAGGCAGGAAACCATGTGATTAATCCGTGGAAATGTCTCTGTTGCCTCTTTTCTAAAGCCCTGCTGGGCATCTTAATTTACTGAGCTGTGAAATGCACACTAGAGCTCCACAGGGGGACACATTCAAGTACATAAGGACAAAACACATGATGAGATTTGTGTGATTTTTCTCTTTTGTAGCTCTTTCATTTCCCCTGCCATGAAAGTTTGGACTTGCAAAATGCATAACTTTGTGTGCTGTCATGCGCACAGCTCTGAACATCTTTTGTTCAGTGTTTGTGAGTGGGACGATGTGCCGGTGTGTGTTTTTGTGTGTGCATGTCTGAGCCCCCAAAGCGAGCCCCTTCGTCCTCCCCTTGTTGTCATGCACAGGCACTTCTCTCCCTTTGGCACAAAAACAGACTGGCAGCACAAGAGCCAAGTGTTTAAGCTCCACACTTTGAACGACTCGCAAAAAACTTTTCAGAAGTGTTTCTGAGGAACGTTGTGTAAAGGGAGCGAGAGAGGGAGAGGGAAACAAGAGGAGGAGAAGGGTGGGATGAGGGGGGAAGTGAGAGCAAGTGTGAGGGAGAGAGACATGGGGAGCAGAAGGAGCTACACACAAAAGGAAGTTGTTTTCCATGAGACGGTTTGATCTCAGTTGCTGAAGGATAGCTTTGTTGGACAACATTTGGAGAGATTCTGCAAGAGACCTAACAACAGGTGAGTGTGTTGGGAGTTCTGTGTGAGAAAAGGAAGGAGCTGAGTAGCCTAATGCCTCCTTTTCTTTTAGTTTAATGCACCTTTCATTTGGTTTTTCTCTGAATTTCCCTGTTTGAGGACTCTCTAGCAGCTCTGCAGCTTCCTCATGTCTTTCATTTGTTGTTTCCCTTCCTATCCAAAGTTACCCACCACTTGTTGTAGAGATGCAGCGTGAGGAGCTGTCAGCCAGAGAGGAGTTCACCTACAGCCACATGTCCACTTTGGAGAGAAGTAACGGCACACTGGGACGCCGGGGCGACAGGGCAGCAGAGAGAAGGCCGGACAGGGGGGAGCTGGAGAGATCCGAGCGGGACAGCTACACGGTGGACGTGAGGGCCAGTGACCTGCAGCTGGCGCAGCCGGAGCCTCTAAAGCACCCCTGCTTCAGCTACAGGGCCTGGCTCTACAGTGTCCTCATAGGGGTGAGAGCAGAGAGAGAGAGGCACACTACAGTGTTTACATTTTTAGTCCACAACACACAAGTTTAAAAGGTTGGGGTAATGGTTTGTCTGATGTCTGGATATCTCAATCTTGAAAATTTGAGTGAGATGTTGACTAAAAATGTTGTTTTGTCCTTCCACATTTGAGGAAGACAAAAATGCAACACCTTACATAAGCACTAGTGAATGGTATTGTCTAAACTAGGGCAGTCGACACAATATCAAAAGACGGAAACAGATGTAAAATCATAAAAGTCGATATTGGTGGATGAGACGAGGTTAATGTGCATTTCATTAGATGAGGCTCTTTTGCAGGCTCTTTTGCAGCCTTATCTGTTGAATGCATATTCGAGTATCTGTATTTGCGTGTGCATGCCTGCCTGTGTCTGTGTGAGTCCTCAGGGCAGTCTGCTCATCACATCTGGTTTCTCTTTGTACCTGGGAAATGTGTTTCCTGTTGCCATGGACTACCTGCGCTGTGCTGCCGGCTCTGTAAGTGACCATCACGCAGGTGTAATCTTAGACACACTTATGCTGATGTTGCCTCTCTACCTCTACCCTATCTTAATGAGTTTATGGCCATTGTTTAGATTAGACTGTCATGCTACAGTGCCAGCAAAACATATTTCTTGGACAGCATTTGCTAAATAGATGAATGCAGCTGCTCATTTCTTGTTCTTCACAGGGCCTCCCTGCAGCTATAGCTAGTTTTGCTATTGCCAAGAACAGACATGTTGCTGTGAGTAAACAATAAACACACCAAAGGCTAAAGAGATAATTATGAATTCATGAATTTTTTATTTAATATCCATGAGACAATCCGCTACACACTAATTATTTCCTGTTTTTTCAAGGTGTCAGATTTCCAGGTTGTCTATGTGTCAACATTTGCTGTAACAACCACCTGCCTGGTTTGGTTTGGGTGTAAACTGGTCTTGAATCCCTCTGCTGTCAATGTAAATCCATTATAGTAACTACCAGATATTTGGTTGTACCTTAGATTATTCTTCAAAGTAAAGTTTTTTTTTTCTCTCAGTCCCTTTCTTAAGCCCTTTGCTGTTGTGTCTCCGGCCTCCCTCAGATCAATTTCAACCTCATTCTGATGATATTGCTGGAGGTGTTGATGGCCAGTACTGTCATCCTGTCTGCTCGCTCTGCAGAGGACTGCTGCTGCCACAGAAAGGTGTGTTAGTGTGTGTGTGTGTGTGTGTGTGTGTGTGTGTGTGTACTCCTATCATTGTGAGGACAAGTGTGAATTTTAAACCTCTGGAGTGAGGACCATTTTGTACTCACCATATTTTCATTGTAATGACTTCTAGAGGCTGTTTTTATGCATTTCTCCAAGTTTCAGAGTGGTCGTCAGAAAGATGCCACTATGGGAAAAATGTGTGGAAAAACTAATTGTGTGTGTATTTCCTGGATATACACACTTTTTGCTCTCTGCTGCCCCCTACTGTCAGTACAGTACTAACCACATAAAGGCCTGTCCAGTCTTGGTACACTATATATCTCAGGTGATCTCATCACAAGTGAACGGCTTTAAGCAGGTGTTCTTTTGTTTTCCTTACACTTTACATCACCAACACACTCATTA
>OMNW01013759.1:11270-22111 GCA_900303245.1 Selene dorsalis | reverse complement strand
GAATAAATCCTGAATCGGACCAAAGTTCTGTGAGATACCCTGGGTTTTCTGAGGGTTAATTATGCTACACAGATTTCATCGATCTCATGTTCGGCGAACAAAACTACAACTTGCAGATAATTGCTCCAGGCTACTTTGGGATCAATACTGTGCCAACATATCACGCTGTATTGGAAAGTCTCTGTATGGGTGATTGCTTGCTGCATCAATCTGGCTATAACAGAGAGCCATTTCCTAGTCCCTGCCCTGCCCTGCTCCTCTTTGTATGGAAACACCGAGGCAGATATTTTCCCCTCATTGTCCAGTCCTGGGAAATTTCAGACATTTGAAGCTGTTTGAATGAGTTTTTTTTTATTCCCAAAGCTTTTTAACAGCCCAGTGGAGACATCAGTCGGAGCGGTTTATTGTCTCCTGTATATCCTCTGGGGACCTGAAGGCAAGCTCCTCGCCCTAGATGCAACATCAGGATTGACCGTCTGCGATGGTGGATGATGGTAAGGGGATTGGTGGTCACAGCATCCTCTTGAGGAGGTGGAGAGAGCAGGAGAGGAGGGTGGGTAGATGGCTGCTCAGTGGGAATGTGTAGCATTGCATTTTCCGAGTTTCTCTGGTCGGACTGTCTTTTCCCTCAGCTTCCACCTCAGATTTCTGGATGTTTTCTGGTGGTTGAGAGATTTAAACTTATTGCTAACTCTTCAAAAATACAGATTAAGGGACCTGACTCAGATTTTGAAGGTAGGTGCTTCTTGTCTACTTGTTTACTTCTGTTTGCCTGGTGTGAACCATGTTACCCAGTTCCAGCAGTGGAAATGGCTGCAGTTTATAATGGAGATAGGTGACTTAAGTAAGTATAATATATATGCAGCTGTGATATAATTAGATAGCATTAATGTTGATCTATATTTTTGAGTGTAGAAAAAGTTCATTTTTTAACAAAAAATTAGCTCTGATTTTAAAATATTTATTAGTATTCCTGAAAAGTTATCCCTATTTTTCTTATTTTTAAAGACAGTATCACAGTTTAAAAGCTTATTTATGTAGACTTTGACTTTCAAATTCACGTTATCTTGTGTAACAACAGACACGTCAGATGAGTTTGACACCCTCAGATTGATTCTTAGTGCACATCGCTTCCACAGAGTCATCCAGGAGGCCATGCCAGGCAGCCCAGAGAACATCCCCCTGGGAGAGTGCACCCTCTCCCAGTCCAGGGACCAGCTGACGCCGCCCAGCCGCACTGAGAGCACCGTGTTCAGCCTCTCCCGCAGCGAATCCCTCTGGACCAACGAGGCGTCCCACAGCAAATGTGAAGTCTACTGGTTCCCGATCCACCTCATGTCCACTGGGGGCAGCTTTCTGGCATGCGGCATCATCATCAGCGGCCTGTACTTTGCCGGGCACTGCAGGAAGGTGACTAACATCCTGGGACCGGCCCTGCTGTCGATCGGGCTGATGGTTTTTGTGGTGGGCGTGGTCCTCATCCCCATCACTAAGGAGAACAGGAAGCGGTCCAACATGAAGAAGCCGCTCACCTACTACAGGCCTCCCATGTTCAATCTGTGAGGACACGTTTGGGAGTAACTCTGAACTTTAAGACCACAAAGAATTGAAATGTACCTTTTCAGCATGGGATTGTTGTTGGTGGTGACATTTGCATTTATTCCTTTGATTTAAGAGGATTGACAAAACAAAGCACTTATCCCAGTTTCAAGTGTGCATGACAACATTTTGCATAAATAACCCTGGCAGGCTGAAAAGAAGGTGAGCGTGCAAGGACAACAATGTGCTGTATGAAACTCAATTACTCACACATTTGCACACAATTTAGTGATGAGGATACTAGAGAGAAAACTGTATGAATATTTATGAAGGGGAAAGTTGACAAGGGAGGAGGGGGAGGGGGGTTTCCTAATGCTGTGTGGTACAGTATATGCCAATTCATTAATAATTAAAGATTGTGAGAGCTAATGTCAGTTCCTGGTTTACTGCGTCCAGTCCTCTTAAGTCCTCACTGTGGGACAGATTCAGTGAGAGGGCGAGTGCACTCATCCTCAAATATATGTAAAAGAGAAATCATTTGACTACCGTGACCTGGATGTGCATTTTCATGGGATTTAAATATTAAGAGGTAGGAAAGTTTAAGTAACCACTTCAGGCCCAGATTCGATTGTCCGAGTGGAAGTGTATTTAAAGGGATATTCTGGAGTAAGTTTAACCCTTGGTCTAACGCCCCATGACACCGAGTAGAACAACCCCTGGAGAGATCAAGTTTGCCCGCAAAGCTATCAGGTGTTTGACGTCTTGTATTATGTGCTGGGACCCTGTTTGTACTGTTGATGAAGTGTGGTGCTGTTCTGAGCATTATTAGCGACTATGAGTGGCTTTTTTGATCGCGGTTGGCTTGTGGCTACAAAGACGGCAGTATTTTGGCGTCTGGCTGTCTGTGCTGAAGTCGCTACAACTAGAGAAGTTTACAGTCGGCAAACTTGATCTCTCCAGGGGTTGTTCTACTTGGTCTCACGGTGCGTTAGACCATGGGTTAAATTTACACCGGAATATCCCTTTAAAGCATCTATAGTCAATATGTTTACATTAAGAATTATTGAGCAGAAAAGAAGAATAAATAACTCATAGTAACGATGAACCTACAGAGATTTTTCACACACCTCTGCAGTGCTCTGGACCCTGTTAGCCTAATTCAGCTCTTTTGTTTTCGGCTGCAGCTCAGGTATCTGCCCTCCACCAAAAAGCAGACAAGTAGAGAGGCTCTCTGATGAACGCTGACAAACATCTAGCTGCATACAAACCAGATTTTTAGGTAGATGTCCTGATCCATCTCTGTTTTGGTTTATTATCCTCCTGTCCTGCTCCACCCCACCCCCAGATGTCCCCAGACTTTCCTTCCTATTTGTTTTGGGCTCTGCCTGCTCACCTGTGTTCCCATTTGCGATCCCTGCCTACCCACACACCTGTTGTTCATTTCCCCTAATCTGCTTCCTGGTGTTTAGACCAGCCCCCTTCTTTCACCACGTCAGCTCCCAGCATTGTTTGCTAGTGATCGCTGTCTGTTTTACGTCACTGTGCTGCTCATCCTCATCCTGTTCCTGCTGTAGCTTTGTGTTGTTACCTACCTACCTGTCTATGCATGTCTGTCAGCCTGGTCCTCATCACTTTATTAAGACTCCCTCTTTGCTCAGTTGCACAGTTTGCCATCATGACACCAGTGTGACAGGCTGTCAGAAAGAAAAAGTCATAAACATCATCGCAGACATCATCAAAAACCAGAATAAACTGTGTATTGACAATGTCGATGTACAGAGCAGAAATTAAATGCTCTCTAGAAACCTACAGGTAAAGAGGAAAAAGTATGATATTAAAACGCTTGATGATATTAAAGCTTTTTAAAAACTCAAAGTCAAACCTGAAAGACCAGGTCTAGATAAAGTACCTATATAAGATTATATCAAGTCAATAGTGCAGATACCAAGGTGGTTCATTTTCATTAAATAGTGGTCACTGTCAAAGGTTATTTGCGACCATGAGTACTGTTCCAGATGGAGCCACTTGACCTCTGAATCCACATGAGATTTATATTATGTTAAGTTTGACCATATGACCTTACCATGGTATGCACCTCACAGCCCCAAAAGGTTAGAGCTGAAGTGATTAGCTGGTTAATTAAGAGTGAATTAATTCACAACATTTCTGATCATCAAACAATTCCTTAATTTTGCTTAAAAAAAAAAAACTTTCATGTGCAAATATGTGCTTCTTCCTCAGATATCAGACTGAATATCTTCTGGTTGTTGGTCACAAAGACCAAACTATTTATCAATTATCAAGAAGATAATGAAAAAAAAAATCATTGACCTAATGACCCTGAAACAGCTACACACAGCAGAGGACTCAGCAGCTTTGTGATATCAACATAATTGATTTCCGTAAAAAACAAAAACACCTGACACAAAATTAATTAAATACAATCTTTAGGATATTTCACATAATCTGAGTGTGAACATCCATCACACTGATTTTTATTAAAGTCTGTAGTTTCCTGGTTGTGTTACTGATGGTCTGTAAACAATCAAGAGAAAAGCTGAACCTGTTTATTAACTGTTAAAACTAGAACAAAATCAAACACATATGGCCTGTGGGGCATTTCCTACAGCCTCGGTGGAGTACCATAACCTCACTATACAAGTGAATGGGTGTGAAATTATAAACTGGGAAATGTTTGATAGGTGTAAAAAAAATAACATATGAAGGAGTTCAGCCTCATTATTTGGTTCAAATAGACTGAAATCAGTTTCTATTATTCTTCTGGCTTAATGTGGTATAGTCCAGGCTGGTAGGCACAAAGTAGAGGCAATGCAACATACAAAACTGCGTCATGCGTAATCATTTATTTGACTACCAAATCCAAGGCTCCTGTGAGGCCCGAGCCATTTGCATCATGGGAACCAGATTATATTGTTGTGGTATATGGACAGGTCAGTGAGGCTGCTACTGAACGACAACAACAAGGACAACACCACAGAAAGGCGACGCCGCCGTGTGTGTGTGTGTGTGTGTGTGTTTAACCCCAGTGTGATCCTGTGTGTAGATACACTGTTTATGTTCACTTGAAGGTGGGGCGTCGCTCCGCAGGTGCGCTGCCGCCTCAGCCCAGGTGTTCAGGTGCTCAGGATGAAGCATCCTCCCGTTACACCGAGCTCAGAGAAACTGTGATGTTCCCACCATGGACCGGGTCAAGTGTATCGGCAGCTGTGTGCCTTTGTTTTTCCTCGCCGTCGCTTTTGACATCGTCGGCCTGGTCCTGCTTTTCATCGGGATATTCGCCAACCTGCGCATCGACGGACGCTTCTACGGCGACTTCTTCATCTACACCGGCGCCCTCATCACCTTCTTCAGCCTGGGCCTGTGGCTCATGTGGTACGTGGGCAACGTCCAGGTGTCCGAGGAGGAGGACTGGGGGAAGAAGCGGGACAGCGTGGTCGTGAGGCTGGCGAGAAAAATATCCGAGAGGTTGAGCCACAAACTGCGAGGAGACGAGGGCGTGAAGGGGGGCGCCGAGGACGACAGGTGCAGCCAGGTGGGACCGTCAGCTCCACACAAAGCCAGCAGGGTGACGTGGGGCAAGTCTGCCGCTTACCACAATGAAGGGTACGATGACTCCCTGGACTCCCCCGCTGCAGAGAAAGAAAAGGAAATGAAACAGGAGTTTTCAACCGACATATGATGACAGCAGAAAGCTGTGGGAACAAGTTGGTTCTGACTTCACCCACACCACAGCTGGCCTTGACTCTGAAAAGAGGGTTTCTTAATATATATATATGTGCAATTATTCTTTTATTTCCAGCACCACTTTATTTCACAGGTCCATGATTTCCTACACACAGGTTCCTGTAAGGGACACTGTATTTTTATTTATAGGGAAGATCAGGGGTGTTTGTTTCTATTAACGAAGGAATAACGACTGAATATTTACTGTAGTTACATGTTTCAGCAGGAAATGATTTAGTTGTTTGTGAAACATGGGGCCTATACATTGTCATGATTTGTAATGTTTGTGCATGTCCATGTTTCATAGCTTTGCTCATGTACCAGTGGGCAAAGCTGCCAATGTGTGTGTGTATGTGTATGTGTGTGTGTGTATGGAGGAGGGGGGGGGACTCTCAGAGGCCTCAAAGTATCAGGGATTTTAGTTTGTGGTCATTTCACTGACAAGACAATGGTTTTTTATCAAAAGTCGCCACTTAAGATGATTATAAACTGAAACTCAAAGACATGATTGTTCAATTTGAGGTCTGTTTTGCACAGGGATCCTAGTTTGAGGGTCTTTATTATTCCTATTTTCAATTTTTTTTAATTTAATAATGCACAGACAATGGGAGACATGTGAGGTCCCGGAGCTCATGTTTATCCTGTGGGGCCCCACGTTAAGTTAATATAGCCTATGACATATATTGACTCTTTAAAATACTTGAATTTGCTGATAAAAATCTTCATTTTTTAAAAAATACATGTGGCATAAACTCCCTCCTTATGTTTCTGAAAAAAACAACAACTTGATTGTCTTCCACTATTTCACATGTTTTCCATTTGTTTTCAGAAGTGCTTTGTCATCTCTCACGCTGTAGCTCCCAAAGCGAGGCCATGTTTACTCTTTGATTTACTGTCAAACATACACACTGGTCGGACTGGTTTGTGTCAGTGGTGTGGTGTTGGTTAAACAAACCTGAAAATCCTCAACAGAGGGTCATATGAAACCCGAGAACCTGTATAAGACACTATAATATCTACCTAATATCTAATAATCACACTGTAGAAGTGGTATAGCTGCAGAGTTTGATCCTTTAGATTTGAATTATTACACCTCATGCAAATGATGTTTGAGTGTGACTGACAGAATATACAACAGAGGTCAGACTGGTGTGAGCGTTCCTGTAAATACAGCATCATTCCTCTCTGCTGTAGTGGTAGGCAGGGCAGTAAGTCAAAGCTGCAGAGCAGAGACAAATAGTGGCAGGGTGACTGGTCAAACAAGACAGAGAAGTTTCCATTGCGTGTTTCCTCTTTGTGACAGTCACTTCACAATAGACCGGTATCGTTATTGTAGTGAGGCATGAACTGTGGATCATTAAATATTTAGGGAAGGTTTGAATGTAGCATGCCGCACCCCGAGCTGCTCCCAAGCTAAATATAAATAAATACACTTCCTGGGGTAAATCTCTGAACTCAGTGGGGAGTGAAGTCAAGAGGAGGCTTTGAATGATGACCTGATAAAAGATGCAACACACTGATGCAGTTTCATTAGACAAACAAAAAGATGTGGGACGGGGGATAGAGGGTGGATGGTGGAAGCAATTAATTATAGCGGGCTTATCAATGTGTAAACATGAGCTCAATGGCCAGTGATTGCGAAATGGATGTGCATAAATCTGTCACACAGGTTACAGACAATGGGTTGATGTGAAAGGTGTAAAAACAAGTCAGCCCTGCAAAGGAATGAAGAGGGACTATAGGGCTGTGGGGTTTTTTTTTTGTTTTCAGTGGGTGATAATGAGCTGAACAACCCGTCGTTGTGGTTGGATACCAGTCCTTCCACTACATCTTGAGCTATGAAAGAAATGTAAGGTGTGCTGCCACTGAAAAGAAATGATGCAAAGGGACAGGAAAGCACTTCTCCGGAGACACTCGTTCCAGCTCCTGTCAGACCTTCAGACGACGTGCGCGCCTCACCAGGCTCGACCATGGAGGAAGGGAAGTGTACCACTGTCTTCCTGGCGCTGGCTGTCATCCTGGACATCATCGGCCTCCTCATTTTTCTCGTGGGGATCTTCGCGCCTTTGAGCTTCTGGGACTTTTTTGTGCTGTCCGGGCCTCTGCTGATCTTTCTCAGCCTGGTCTTCTGGATATTCTGGTACCTGGGGAGCCTCACTCTGTCTGAGGAGGAGCTCAACTTGCACAAACATGACATACTGTGATGGACATTATCAGGGAAGCTGGACTGAGTCAGATGTGGACAAAAGACTATAGACTCCTTTAAACCAGCCACGCGATGAGGATAAGGATGAAATGAAGATGGGACTGACAGGTGAGACCAAGAAGAAGCTTCATCAGAAATCATGAATCTGTGAGGCTCTGGCTCCCTGAACCCCTTGAGGTTTTGCCTGAATGAAGGATATGTGATAAATTCAAATCCAGGCACAACCTGGAACACATTTGAATAATCCTGGAAGAAAAAAAAACAACAACTCTATTCCACCCTTTGACTTCAAGGTAGAAACAACTTGTCATGTTGTGCACCGCTGATTCCTGGACTTTGAGTGGAAAATTTCTCAGCACTTTTCAATAGGAGGACGAAGCTACACTGTGATAACACTGTGTGCCTTATTTATTTTAATAATGCCATATTATCTCCTGTGTACACTGAAATCTGATATTTATATTTCACCATTTTTCCGCATGTTCACAACAGACAACTGAGCTTGTGAAATTAATAACTCAACATGCTCTAAAACAACTGGTGTTGTGTTTTCTGTGAGGCGACTGCTCATTAAAAACCAGCTAAACAGGCAGTGTGGGTTTTTGCTGGAGGTTATTTTAGTAAGATCCACCCAGTGCAAAGCTAGAAAGACAGAATAAACACCTCTCTCACACAGCGACAACGAAGGTATGTAAATGGCAGGGGGGGGGAAAAAAGAGCAATGAATGTCCAACGCCTAATTACATTTGCTGAAGAGGTTTTTGCCAATTAGCTTTTAGCATTTTCCTAAAAGAAAAAAAAAAAAAGAAACACTCCAAATGCTGAATGTGTGCATCAGTCCGTTTTCCACAAACAGCACAGCCAAGAGAATGAAACTAATACTCGTCCTCCACGCCCAATTCTTCCCAACCTTAATCAGCACTCAAGGCACCATTAGCTCCCTCAGACATGGAGAGTGTTATTAATGTGTCCATTTGGTTCCTGCCCCTGAGAGAGGAAATGGAGAAGAGGCGTAATGGGTCTCTCTCTCTCTCTTTTCTCCCTCTTTCTCTGCTAAAGAGATGGAAACCCTGCCGCCCAGGAGACGCCACCTTCTCCGTTACACTGAGATCCCCAGGTCGTCCTGATGGTGAACGTATGTCATTGTAATCTTAATCACAAATGCACTCATCAATGCATGATATCTCATGCTTATAAGACATGCAGGTTTTCTTTTTAATTTAAGAAGACGAGTCTGATTCATTCATCAACTCCAACATCGTAGCATTATAAAACAAATACTCTATTATATAGCCTGTAAATCTCACAGTTATGTGGCTCGGAGAAGCTTCATCCGGCAGGAGATTTGGGGTGAAGTGTGCCACAGAGGTCACAGCTCTTCCTGGAACATAGAAGAAATGGAAACAAGTGTGCAAAAAAAAACACGCACAAGAAAGTAGAATAAGACAAATATATGCAGACAAATAGATCAATCCTTCAAAATGTATTTGATTTAAAGTTTTTAATATTTCAGATGTGGGTTTCTAAATGGCTTTATTAAATCACCCTGATAGGTACCATTAGCCGATATTTGCGCAATCAAAAGTTCTGTCAAATTAGCTGTTCAAACAATCAATCTCATGTGTACGAACAAGTTGCTGGAAAAAGATCGATCCCATTAGGCAACTCATGTTGATGTAATCTGCACTGTGCAAATGCTGGTATTAATAAGAAGATAAATGCTGGTGTGCTTTGGCTGTGCATATATCAGTCTTCTGGCAGATGTTGAAGAGACGCTACTCTGTGTGTGTTTGTGTGTATGTGTGTGTATTACAATGCTAAGTTTGTGAACCCAGCTCCAGACTAAAAGCTTAAAATGGCTGGCGAGTTCACATGATGTCATCTGTGGAGGATTGTGAAGGTGCATGTCTCCCTCCAGTGGTCGGTCAAGATGAAGTTAGAGGTTGATCAGGTGGTGGTTTCCTTCAACTCTTCACTTCCTTCTGTAGGAAGAATAAAACATTAACAAAATAAAAGCACAACATCCTGCTTCATGCAGTATATCAGACTGTACCTGTCTCTTCAAGGCCTGAATCGACCTGCATTAAAACTCACATTGTTGTCTTTTCAGGAGAGACACCAACATCACATGTTTTCAGGTCTTTAACATAAGCTTCTTAGTTTCTATGGCAACTGCGCAACTGGCACAGATTTTACTTTTCTGATGTTTTTGAGGATTATTCATGAAGACATACAGTGAAAAAAAAGAAACTGTGTATTTATGTAAAAAAAATGTATGTTGGAAAATCTCATCAATTGATTTTTCAGATGTTGCATTGACGATCAGTGAGGATCACTGAAGTAGCCATTGTGTTTTCATTGATTTTCATGAAATAAAAAAAAAATCTATATTTTGGCAGCCATATGTTGTAGGAACTATCCACTCATAAACATAAATAAGTGAAATAATTAATAATAGTGACAATAACTAATAATTTAAAAGTGTGAAACAAAGCAAAAGGTGAAGAAACTCATCTCACCTCCACTAATATGTCCACAATTGGCTAAACATGTCACATTAAATGTTTTCTATGGATTTTTATTGAGCAGGGATGTTGAGTAGTGCATGAATACATTACAGCTACAACCAATAAATACTCTTTCTTATAGATATATGAAATGTGAAAAAGGCATTAGTCATTATAACTGTTTTGTTCGACCAAAGGTTTCCAGACATATTTAATTTACAATTCTATATAAAACAGTGAAAAGCTGAAAATGCGAGGAGCTGGCACCATTAGGACACTTGCTTGATAAATAGCTTGCATTAATCAGTTATCAGTTGATGCTTATTAATTTCCTGTTATTGCCTTCAGCTCTATAAAGATTTCATAACCTCAGAGAAACAGGAACTAATAATCTCTCATGTCACCTAAAGTTGGATGCACTATTTATTTTCATTATTTCCATCAACCGAAATAGTAGGAAATTTTGAACATACCAAAGATTTGTCTTGATGAAGACTTAAACTGTGCACATGTTGCTTTTGCATGGCTTTACCTGCTGTGAACACACTTATAACAAGGTCCTGTAAAATCTAAGACCATTCACCTGCATGTTGCATTCAGGTGGCAAAGACTGTTAACGCCTGATCATGACTTCACACCCTGTCAGAGGTGTTATTATCTGATAGGGGCCTTGAGCTGTTGCACGCGCGCGCACGTGCTCGCGCAGCCACACTACTTCCCCACAGACAGTGTTTACAAACAAGTGGCCTACAGATGGCAGGGTCACTCACCCTGGTGATAGCACGGCCCACAGTGGGCCAACAGCGCGGCTCGGGATTATGGGAAAGAAAAACCTCCTCCGGGGG
>OMNW01013757.1:21061-45416 GCA_900303245.1 Selene dorsalis | reverse complement strand
ATTCAAAGTTCAACATCACATGGTGACTGCATCAGTGTGGTTTGGTGACATCAGGCACGCACCACAGAGGAACCCAGAAAGGCCTTCAAATTTCCTGTGGCATGTTGTTTCTCTACTACTCAGTGTCACAAGAGTTTGCGATTTATTCACGAAGTTTATACCTGCTGTTTGAGGAAGTTGGTGTAACTCATGTGAATTTCACTTTCCATTGTGTAAAAAGAGAACAAAGCTGAACTTGTACCAGCTTCATTACAAACGTGTTACAGGAGGTTTGTTCTCCCTGAACTCCCACGCATTTGCTGCAGTTTATATCTTTAAACCCCATCTCTGTCCTCAGATCTTAACTGCTCCTTCAGTGGTACTTGATTTTCTATTATTGGCACCCATATCATGGTTATCTACAGCAGTGATTCCAACTAGTGATACAAAAGCACATTGCAGGGGGTACATGGAAACATTTCTAAATTCATTTCCAAGATGATAAGTACATATTCCCGGTCCTTTCATAAGGTCATTAGTAAAATGGTACATGCACGCCACAACTAGTTCCCCTGGGAGACAATAACTCACATTCCATTGTAACGCCAAACACCAAAACAGCCAAATATAAGCTGGCTGCAAGCAAACATGAATAAAAGCCTCAACTGTCCAGTTAGTGTATACTCCAGACTCAGGTGAGGGTTCAGGGAGATGGCCAAACTTAAACACAGGCGGTTCAGTGAAAACTCTATTTAATATGGATTCACTTGAACATCTGCTGATCCACCACGGCCTCAGTGTGTCTTTTGTGGTGAAGTCCTGTTATAAGAGTTATGAATGTTTAATAGAACAAAGGCTGATAATTTATCCATTATTTATTTTATTTAGAAGGCAGACAGATTCTTATTTATTTTTATGTTTGAGTTCAAAAGAAGAAAAATGAAGGGGAATTATGATTTAAAACACAATACACTATAAGAGTAAAATCAAAGAGAAAAATTAAAATGATTTTCATTTCATAATCAGCTGTGTTACGCTGTATATGAGCACTTAGGGAGAATCATCAGGACATATGAGTGAGGGTGTGATAAAGAGGCTCAGGGGCTACACAAGACAAAAAAGGCTGGGAACCACTGAACTACAGCATGAGCTACTCACATATCTGCAATCTCAATGGTGAGAACAGACCAGTTCTCCAACACTACTAAACTACTAACTGCCCTCCCACACTAAATACGCTTTCTTATTTGATCTGGTCCTGCCCCCATGACACTATAATTAAAAAGCCAAAAGAAGCTGCTATATGTCTAGTAAAAAGACAGATTTTTAATATTATGAAGTGGTAATCTTGGCTGTAGCCTTAAGTTTAGTTTGCAGAACTGCTACAAGGAGAGAAACTCTTTCTCCTTTCAGTGCGCTGAACACAGGAACCTGCCGGAGGGGCCACAGTGCTCCGGTAAGGGCTAATCTACAGCTGTACTGAAACTGCTGAAGTTAGGAATAACGCAAGACGTGACAGCGAACGGCTAATCAAACTAACACCGTTCAGATAAAAACAATTTGTGATGTCGTCACATTGAAGTTACCGTACACCAAAGAGGAAGACAAGACATAGTTTTGCAAAAGCTGTAATGTGTGGGCTTGTGCATTATCTAATCTTCAATGTCTCGATAAAGTCATACTTAAAAATCTCTATATGTGATATTATCACTGGGCACAGGGTTATAATGATATTACTGGAATTTATCTTTGTGTATATTCAGCTGTCATATGTCAAAGTACAGTGTATAACAAACAGAGTAGATATGCTTTGCAAAACTGCAACAACTAAATACAATGCATTCTGCAAAAATGCTAAATATTGGATGTGGCAGGAAATGTTGCAATATTTGATATCACCAAATATTGGCCCATGCAATATGGAAATACCCCACAACCACATGGAAACAAACAGATAATCTCTCCTCAGTCAGATATATTTTAGACGTGCTCTGCATCTAAAGACATAAACGATGTTCATTACAGAAGGAAGGGTTTGCACTGACCTGGAGCTGGACTCTGGAAGAGCAGCAGGGCCCTTTGATGGCCCATCTCCTGCAGCACCATGCACAAGTCCTGCACTCTTGTGTTCTGCTGGGCCCAGGACCACAGCAGCTCCCTGGTGGGACTGCGACCTGCAGCCTCCAGCCGCTCCAACATGCGGACCTCTAGCTGGTCAGGGGCGATCCTGATGGCTGGAGGTCAGGAGACATGAGAGGAACACAATGTGTACACAGAGAGTAAGGTGAAGAAGAAGAAGAAGAAGAGTCCATTCATTCATTCCTAAAACCTGATCATGTAGCTTAAATGACTTCATGTGAGAAAAGCAAATATGTCATACACACAAACAGTAGAAAAGCAACTAGTCCTTCATGGTAGCCTATGTTATGAATTCCCCATATCCATCATGTCTCATCATGTAACATGTTGAGGGAGATTGAGTCACTATCTATATATCTATATCTATCGATCTATCTATCTATACTTTATCTATTAAAGACCTAGGCGTAGCTTATCTCTTCAATCAGACAGACACAGCACGAGCCACGAGTCAGCTGTTTACACTCTGTCACTCTCACTGTCCCTCCTAACAACATCAGTTTCCAGCAGGATGTCCTCACCCAGTCCCCGCCATCCCAGGCTGTCTCCCCCGCTGTCCATGATCCGACAGAACCGATCCACCACAACCGGGGGGACATCGTACAGGAACGTGAAGGAGTCCATCCGAACAGCCGCTGTCGCTGACAAACATACACACATACACACACACACGGGACCCGGGTAGCGCAACTACAGCAACAGTTGCTCAAAAACGGAAACTCCCACCCTCGAGTCACGTATGATGTCACTACTGACTGAGTCAAACAACAGATTGTCTACGTTACCACATCTACCTGCAGAAACCGCTGTGCACAGTCACACATCCTTCCTGGTGCCAGCTATCTCTGTCCTCTTCATTGGAGTTCAGATATCTGCTTCTACTTCCACTTAAATGGCAGACTTTTATTTTGGCAGGTCAGCATGGTGGTGGTGTTTACTTCAAGGACACTGTGTACTTTAGTTCACTACAGTGGTTGATACTGTCTCTTTGTTGCAGGTAATAGTGTGATCCAAACAAAACCAACAAAGGAAAACACATTATCATAGAAACAGCAGAACACTGAACATGACAAGTCAGGTAATGTCAAACAGCAAAACAGGAAACAAAACAACCAATTTAAGCAGAAACAGCAAAACAGGAAATGTAACATGTTGTTTCTTGGAAAAGGTAGAGACAGCAATTCTCTACCATGCCATGTCAGCTTAGACCATTCAGAAATATGAAATATAATACGATACAAATTACTTTATTCATTTGTCTGTCAGCTCATGGCCATTTGCAGATTTGTACCGATGGCTAAAGGTACAAAGATCTTCTATATTTCTCCATCCTGCAGCAAAGAGAGAGGAGCCGTCCACCACCGCTGCTTTCCTGGTCCATCAAGGTGCCATGAAGTGGATGATCTGAGCCATCCAGAATGACCTCCACCACCCTCAGTGTTCATCTCTCCACCACATCCCTCAGTGAATCCATCAGGGAAACATGACTGAAGTCTCCTTAAAAGTGCCTCAGGATGTTTAGTCTGTATCCTAGCAATGACTTCATGGAGAACTTCAGATGGATCTTCAGCAGTTGCCATTGGTGGGATGTACACAAGTATTGTTATGATTTGAAAAAATGTCTACTTTCTGAGTCTTCACCAACATCTCCAGCTCTTCATCACTGTTGTTGGGCAGAGAGTTGATATTTCTCATGATGACTGACGGTAGAAAGGACCCGTAGTACATCTCCACCTCCAAGCCTTCAACTTTGCACCAACAGCACAGCAACCATGAAAACACCTCTTCATCCCAACTGGAACAGGAACAGGGTGGCATCCTCCAGATCTGCTCCATTTTCAATGAAAGAAGCTCCTCTCCTGAAGAATCTCCTCTCCCCACACAAGTGTCCATCAGTAGTCGACAACATATGACAAAAACACAACAGAAATAAAGCAATGGTTAAGTAAAAACTCGGAGCTACCAGACTTTGCTGCTCCCTGTTGAAGCGCATGTTCTGGGATATGATAAATAAAGCCCACCAATGAGCTGACTGCCCATTGAATTTTAAGGACAGGACTGTGAATGAGTCCATTAAACACTGGATTTGAACATGAAGATGATCCAGATGTTATTTTTAACTAATTAAAGCTTGTTGTGTTTGACTTTGACTTAATTTGCATTTTTCACTTCCTGTTATGACCACTGATTGAGGGAGGTCTTCAGCTGCTGGAGTTTCTGTTTTCAGACCAACTAAAGACTGTTATTTAAAGCATCCAGCTGCTTTTCTTTTCTTTTCTTTTTTAACATGTTTGGCCTCCTTTCTTACATGTCATGCCACTTCTTCAAGACAGTGAGTGTGTGTTTGTGACATGTTAGGGCTTCCCAAAACTGGATAATGAACATCTGTCCATTTAAAGCAGCAGGGTTGAGGCATTTGAGGCGACCGCATGAAGCTTTCCCGTCACATCAAACTTCTCCTGTCACAGGTAATTAACCTGTGCTGCACCATAGTGGAAGTATTCATAGTATCTCTGAGGTAACAGCTCCACCATGAGGTCAAACTGGAAAAACAACTTTACCCACTGTGACCTGAATGCAGCATCCCATTAGAAAAGGTTCTTCTGTGAACTGTGATATACAACTATTCTGACTTTGAACAAATATCAAATATCACAATAAACCATCTAGCTTGCAGTAGGCCAATATATCGCAGTACATCATATTGTCACTTCACTTCTCAGTACATGACCCCATGCAGCAGTGTGTCAGCAGTTACCAGTTATGGGCTGTGTTTCCCTCAGACATGTTTTAACTGTCACCAGTTTCAGTGTTAGGATCTGCATTATAGACATGTTTGTTCAGACTTGCCATTCTGCCTCCACCCACAAGATGCCCCCAGCTCTCCCTCTGTCTCTCTGCCAGCTGACATGATCTCGCTTTTTCTCATGATCCTATCAGTATTTAAACGCACCATTATCCAACAGTTTCTGTTGCTTTTGTTTCCTTGTTATGTTCACAAGTGTTTACCGTAAACATGTCTTTGCATTTCGTGGCGCTCCACTGGCTGTTATCAGCGAATCTTGACAGATTTTTGACACGGTATCATGAATGTCAGAAGTTAATCATTCAGTCAGTTTGAGGGTATTCGTGTTTGTTTCTAAATCATCTGAACTGACTTGGGTCAGAACTCGAGTCAATTCAGATGATTCATGAGGAAGAACTGCTGTCTCACCTGGTCTGAACTGTGGAACATTAGGTCTGTTTTGAACCTCTGGGCTACCGTACATTGTGGCAGGTCTTTGTGATCAGTACAAAGAAAAATGAACCTGGATTTTAGAATTCCTCTCAAAGAATGAGTCAGGGACTTTCCATCTAAACTGTGGTGGTATGTGATTTCGCAACACCTTGTTTCAATAGTCCACATTAAAACAGACATGAAAATACTTTGCACCTTCCCTTTCAAGTCTGAAGTGCAGCTCAGAGCCCCTCCCAACACACGGACGCTGTGAAATCTTTTATGACTCTGACCACAAAGCACTGAACAGGAAGGACATTCGGAGATCCATCCCATGACAACAAACACATTATCAGGTCTATTTACAGTATCAGATTTCATGTGAAGATTCACAGACACTTGAAGTGGTTCAATCCAATTGCATTTTATTTGCATACAGAAAAAAGTCACATTATGATAAGGCATTTAACAAGGTGAGGCCTGTTACAAAGTATTTTAAATCATATTTACATTTAATGAGTTTAATACTTTTGATGTTTAACTGAGACCTACTAGCCAACCACAACGCAAAAGAAAGTGCTCTGGGTTTGAGTAATTTTGTAAAAATAAAGCAATAAATCAAATAATTCCCTGAAATTTCCAAGTTCATGCTACTTTTTTTTTGTGAGCAGCCACAGACACAGCGTGACAGCGTGAGATACATAAATCCTTCATTCAGGAAACGAAAACTGAATTTAATATCTGGTTTGTACATATTATTTTGGAGAAAGCCTTGTCTGACATGGAGCACACCAACACACACGCACAGTTTATTTACATGTCAGCACTTTAGCCTGTAATACACATGTAGCCCAGTCTCGCAAAACTATTCATCCAGTGTTAAAATGTGTAATTGCTTTAGTTTTCCATGATACTATCATGTTACTGACGCTATTTACATCAATAAGCAGGTTTCTATTTTCCTACTGGAAGTGTGTTTGGTGACAATTATATACATATCTGTTTTTTTTTAAAATAATTTTTTCACAATAAATGACACTCAAGGCCAATTTATGATTGTTAAACCGAGTGACTTCATAATAGCGGATCTCTCTGAGACTGTGTATAGTGGCAACAGGCAGGTACACATAGGGAACAGGAGAGAGAGGAAAACAGGGAGGATACAGATCAATAAGCTGCATTTTAAAGACATGATCCCTATTTTTTATATTAATCCACATAATCTAATCACTTTGAGGCTTGTTGCTGTGAGTATTTGATCGTTTCAGGCCTCTATGCAGCAAATCGTTCCATGGAACTTTGTTCACAGCTGGATTAAGTGCTGCTTTTTGTTGAGGCTCAGAGTCAAGCCAAAGTTTTCAGGAGAAACATTTCAGTTTATTCATCGTCTTGAGTCTGAGCAGACCTGCGATAATGAAAGGATATAGAAAGTATGGAATCACTCAGTTAGTGCACAGTCTGTTTGTTTACTGAGCTGAAAGATGACACTGATAGTGAGTATGTTACATACCTGAAGCAGGGTGGAGCAGAGAACTTACATATCCGGTTCTGCAGGGAGAAAAAAAAAAAAAAGAGTGAGAGACTGGACTTTCGAGCACCTGTGATCAGTTACAGGTTACAGTGTAATGCTGGGACAATACAGAGAAATGCCACAGTAACACAATTTCACTCCATTTAGGTAGAGACTATTGATGTCATGTATTTGTATTGTATGCTGGAAAAAGAAAATGAGTATCATTCAGAATTAATGTCTCAGTTCATGTGACCTGTTTGTTACTGGTTCAAATTTAGAAAAGTTAAACTGATTAGACTGAACAGGCTTTTATGTTTTCTTTTTTTTTTGTTAGGTATAAAAATGAAGATGACAGATGAAACCGAATTTTAAATACGCTCCTCTCACTCAGTGTGAGTTGTGGTTTGAGTGAGTGTGAGCAGTGTGAGCTTCTCATAAAGTGTTTGTTTTGTTTCTCTATGAACAACTACATAACCTATGCTGTGATAATATTTTCAATAGGGGATAACATATGTTTGTCATGTGTAACACATACCCCATATGTACGTGCGTGTCATCCCCAAGTGTTTCACTCTGCAGGAATAGCGTTCTCCGCTGTTTGGGGTGAAGCCCACATGTTTTGTCAGGTGGTAGCTCCAGTTCTCCTCGAAGGCCAGGTCAGTCTGACTGGCTTCAGGAATAATGTTGTCACCCTTGAGCAGCTCGATGGTGATTTCTGGTGGGTAGAAGTCGCTCACATGGCAGATCAGCGTGTTCTGCTTCCCATAGAAACCTGGTGAACGGCTGTACACCTCGACCTTGGGTGAAACTACAAAGGAGATGGAAAACGTCTCAGACATGATCAGATGACAATATTTAAAGAGCTGTCAAAACTAATATATACAGAATATTATTAATTATTATATTACTATTAATAAAAATACAAGTATTTGTTACTGAATATAATCGAGGGTGATTATAATACATGAAATATTACTTTACTTTTATTATAATAAAATGAGTGCTTAATTTTTATTGTAATTATTATTTCAGTATGAGCCATGGTGATTATAACACAACAATAAGGTTTATGATGGTTTCAAATAGTTTCACTTTATCTCGTCACGTAAGACATTAACTTAACCAGCTTCACAAAAGACATTAACTTAGGCTTAAACATCGACAAATATTTACTAATCGAAGTTTCACTTTGGTTTTAGGATAGCTAAAACTAAAGCTTCATATTTTAACCATACACTCTGTGGGTAAAGGCTGAGACCTGCCATTTCGGGAGTCTCGCCGACACTGCGCCATTTGTAAATATACCCGTACGCGTATTTACAGTATATTACTTACTTTCTTTAGCTGCGTCAATGAGGCAAAGCAGGCCGACGAAAACGGCGAAGACCACGGTTTTCATCTTGTCACCTTCAGATGGTAATAATCTGGAGAAAGTTATTTTGTCTTTGTTCGCATAAAAGACACGTTCAAAAGTTCGCCTCGGCCAAAAAACGAAAGTAAAGCCTGTGTTATGATCGTCGATCGTTCGTTTCCTGGTAGACGACTGGGAGGAGCTTAGCGTGACGAATCAGGAAGCCAGGGCCGGCTTCGCCACTAAACTCCGCCCACGAGGCGGCTCCAGTACACTGAAACCCCGCCCCCGAGGCATTATATCACCGCCATTTTCACCAGTAGAAAAAAACTAAACAGTTGTTGCTAGGTGGAAACAGCTCCGACATGTTCCTCACTGTTGCGCAGTTGTATTAGAAAAGTTGAGAGGGCCCACTCCACCGTGTGTGTGACGTAATGACAGCAACGGCAATATTGTGGTCCCTAAGTAGAAGTAACAAGAGATAGAAAGATTTACATAGGTTTTACTGTTTCTGTTTGAATTATTTCTGCTGTTAAATTTTCTGTTTTGTAATATCCAGTATTTTCTGTGTTGTTGTTTAGTATGATAAAATGTCTTTTCTTTTGTTGGTTGTGTTTTGTGAAACTATTTGGTTTGTACCTTGAAGCCACTTGATAACCTGCTAATGGAGTATTACTACTGTAGCAAACAGTGACACTTAAGCTGTATGTCCTAAAAGTAAACACCTGGCCTAATGCTGGTCTACCAAAAAAATAAAGGTCCGTCATGTAGCTGCTCCTTGGAACTGGAGCTTGACATCTGAACTTCAGTAATACTCCACTTTAGACAGACAGAGCAATAGATAAGACATTGATATCTTTTATCTGGGAATATTATTGAGACAGCTATTAAGTTCAACCGTAAAATAAATATATGAATATCAAGCTCACCCCTGATAACATAACTGATAACAACTTTTTTTTTCTTTTTGGGGGGTCCATATACACCATGACTGTGAGATGTTACTCTAAATCTTTACCAATTCTTCCCAAAGACAGTAGATTCAGCCAAAGTCCTATGTGTGTTTTAATCAATCAAGTTCAATTCAAAGTATTTTCAAATTAACTGGAAGGGTATTTCACATTATTTTTCCTCTGAACATCTGTGTAGGGCAGTGAAGGAATGAGTGGAAGACCCCAGTGAAGCACACACAGGTCAACTTGGTAAAGCCTTTACTGAAAGGGGAAAACCTGTCATTCATTTAAATGTTGACACAGTACATGCATCAACTTTTTGTCCACCTGCAGTGGGTTATGTAAAATATCATCCTTTTCTTCTTCATGAAGCCATGATCATAGCATACTTATCAATATCCCTTTAATAAATAACTTGTAGGGGGTTTTGTTTAAAAAAGGAAAACATCAGTACATTTTAGGACATTTTATTTAGACAACTGAATTTACAATTGTTAAATGACAATCAAACGTTTTGAACAAACTGCTATTTACCTAAAATAGTACTCCCCATTTACATATAATGCATTTCACCGGTTTCTGTAAATGCATAATTTAGGTAGGAAAAAGATTCAATCAATCACTGTGTGTAGACACAAATAACAACAGCATTCCCTGCTTTAGTTTCAAAGCAACACAATGGTTGAAACATATGATGCAAGCAATCTATGAAAAGCTGCTAAACTGGAAAAGACAAAGTGACCAGCAGCCTTGGATTCTGTTATATTAAAGTAGTAATTGAACATTTACAAATTCCTCAGCATGATATTGATAGTTGACTTTATGGAAAGAAAAGTGAGAGGTTCTGGAAAAACTCTGATCCATATGATTATAGATGTGAAGATCAAATTCTGCTGTAGCTGAGGCCAGAATGTTGGTTTTCATTCTAGAAAGAGAAAAAGACAACAACAAATCAACATCTACTGAGGCAATCAAATGATGTTCCTCGTGTAGGGTGGTTGAGTAGCTTTGCCGTACCACAGAGAAATGAACTTACCAAACTGAGGCTTTGCTGGGCCTTACATGTTTGGCTCTGTAAAAACGAAGAAAAAGCAAAAACACATTTATTATCCATCTCATAAAATCTGCAGTTGCTTTTACACTTGAATTTATTCTATATTTATTTTAATTATTCATATTTTTGTGGTGCAGTGTGCATTGGTGTCCAAATCCCCTTTGATTTTACTTCTTACGTTGTTTTTCAAACTGTAAAGCACTTTGAATTACATCTGATTTGTTTAAAATGCGCTATATAAATACAATTTGATTGATTGACATTCTGTTTTACAATTAATTTGGATTATGTATAGTTTGTGTATCAAGGCTGATGACTTGACATGTGACCCCTGTTTTGCTGCCAATGCGGTTTCTCTTTCTTTTTTCATTCTCTTTGAGAATACACTAGAAATTTCACCCCTGTTAAACTCATGCACCCCCACATTGCTGTGTTATCACCTACTGATACAGTGTTGAATCTCTGTCCAGTTTCTATAATGACTTTAACTCACCCCAGGCGTAGGTGCTGACTTTCGTGCCATGGGTGACCTTGCAGCTGTACTTCTGACCATCAGTGGGTGTGAAGCCTGCGCTCTTGGTCAGATGGAAGTGCCAGTCCTGCTTGAAGGCCAGGTCTGTCTGCACGGCATCGGGGATCTCCACTCCGTCTTTCATGAGCTGGATGGAGATGTCAGGGGGGTGGAAGTTGCTCACATGGCAGATGAGAGTGTTCTTCTCCCCGAACTGTCCTGGATCACGGCTGTACACCTGAACCTTGGGTGGACCTAAAGGCGATAGGGTAATTATGTCAAACTACAGTCCTATTTTTTTTTACGCCTACTTCCTGGATGAAAAGACTCATAATATAATAACAACAACATCGGGTGGTATACGTTAAATATTCAGTTGAGAATTAGCAGCGATTAATACTAGTTTAGTGAGTATGAAAATAATGTGGTCTGGAGGTGGCTGTTTTTATGCACTCATTTTTACATGAACTGCGCACTTACTTGCGAAATGAAACTAGAAAATAAAACTTAAGCTAATCACAAGGTGAGAAACCAACAAAACAATAGATGAAATGTTCCAGAACTCCGAACACATCATGTTTTGGTTTTGTTTTAGACACTGGCTCTTTGTCCTTTGGGCAGATACAGTACAGTTTCCTGTACAAACTTAGATGCAGGTTTATCGCCCTGATGCCAGAGGAGGGTGCTATCACAGCAGAGATGGTATTACTGGAAATCGAAACCAAATCAGACTGATGAGGGGAATTCCACTGACTTTAAAAAAAGACTGTTTTACTGTTTCTCTTTAGCATATGACTCTCACATTGTCTCTTATATAAGCCTTTAGTTTTATTTCACAGATTACTGCCTTGTTTTAAAAATCCTAATTTATCTGATGTCCCCTGGGTCACCGTAACAAAAGCAGCTTCACCATAGATATGGCGTAGTTCTCTTCAGTCCAATAACAAGATCAAATTCATAATAAATCAAAAATAGTACTTACTGACTTTGGAGTCCACTGAGCAGTATACTGCTGCTAGAACAGCAATGCACAGAGCGTAATTCATTGTGGCCTGTTTCTCTTTCTTCAGGAGTTTGAGGAGCTGTGTGTATTCACCTCTTTCAAGGCTGAGGAATAAAGTGAAAGTATGTGGAGGGAACAGCTTTGTGGAGTCATCTAAGACTGCCCACTTCACGGCACCAGCCAATCAGTAATTTCCATCATACTGTTACTAGGTAAAATATGACAAAAGAGGTTTGGTTTGGGATGGTTTTAGGAAACTACCCGACAACCCACATTCACCATGGCATAAAAACTGCAGAGAAACGGCTTTTTCTGTGTGTGATGATGTCAAGAATTAGTTAATCTGTTAACAACACACCTACAACAGGAGGGACTGGGTTAAATCCTGATGTTTACAGGACTGTGGGGGATCATTCTCAGCCCCTCTGCTTTTCGCATTGTTTTCTTCCCTTCCTGCTCTCAGCTCTTTAGTCCCTTATTTCTTCTCACTTCGTCATTATTGTTATTCTTCACTCTTTCCCTCTCATTATGTTGTATGTTGTATTTAATCAAGCTTTTGTAGTTCTTTACGTCTTTTTAAGTAATATATTGCCCCTGCTCCTCCTGTCATGTGTATACGTGCAGAACTGCCATGTTGTGGTACCCCCACAAATATGTTTTTACATAATTTGCACTTTATACATTTATTTTGTATACTTATTTTTCATATGTTTGGTAGACTATAGATAGCCTGTCACTGTCCATTTTACATCGTTAAATGAATTATTTGTATGAATATGATTTACGCTGGAACAATAGACCAGATGCTCCTTCCTAACAAAACAGAAATGTGTTTGTCCTGTAGGGACTGACGGAGCATTTAAGCAGATCCTGGTTTCCTCTAAACACTGTTGACCAGATTCATGCCAGTGTACTGAGCTGTCGTAGCAGATTGAGAATAGTAGAAAAAGAAACTAAATCCAGTTTGATGAGGGGAATTCTGTCAAATTAAAAACAAGACAGACACGTTTGATACTGTTTCTCTTTCGCATTAAACTCTTACACGAAGATAAGCGTTTTTGTTTTACAGATTTTACAGATTGCCTTGTGTTGCGTATATAGTCTCACAAAAAACCTCAGTTAACCTCTGATGTCATTTACCTGGTGGTGACAACACGGAGGTGGTTTTATTAGAGATATGAATTTGTTGTTTGATAATGAAATGGCTTAAGTGACAACAGGTGGATACAGAAAGGTATTCTATTTGAGTTGGAGTCTGATAAGTAAACACAGCTGCCAGACCTGTTAGACACAAAATTATTTTGTTCTTCACTCTCTGAATTAACACTAGTCTGTCACAAAACTGCATAAACACTTTTGGCAACAGCGATCTAATAGTAATCAAAGACAGACAGTATGGTCTGTATTCTTTTCCACCACACAGTTACAGCTCTACTCGACTCAAGTGTCCTACTTATTAACAGTCTTTCCAGCTCTCTCAATATAATTTATCTTTTTATGATTTTGGATTTCCCCTCTAAACATGTGACTCGGTCAGCACATTTCAGCGACATGACAATCATGTCTGAGGATACAAGTTGCTGTGTTTTCTACAGTTGCCATGTGTGTTTTGGTTTGAAACAGACTGAGAGAGAGAGAGAGAGAGAGAGAGAGAACCAAACAGAAACTAAAATTTAACGTTGTTTGCTTTTTATCGTATTGTGGTGACTAAAACAAAAAGAAGACAAAACTTTCAGAAGCAGGTTTTATTATGTGTTATTAAATGCTGAAATGTCATTATCCACTGGGACAGAGCCAACAACAGCTTATGAATATACAAATACTAATACGAATTACTTTATAAATCCCAAAGGGAAATTCATTTCATATCACTTCAGTTCATATCACTGCTGGAAATCCAGTTGACTACAAAACAAGGCACACTGCGTGTTACATGACACCTGGGAATCAGACCTGTACCGCGAACAAGAGGGAGATTTTTTTTTCCTTTTCAGTAAGACTTCAAAATCTTGAACGAACTTTATTGGCATGCCAAACACACCATTTTCTCCTCTGGTTTTCTTGGGGGTGGCCCTTTTTAGTCATGTGCCATTGAGTCATCACTCTGTTTTTTCCGGCCTTAAAAAACAAAATCTTTACAACAGGCTTACACATGCATTTTATCCCATATAATATTTAAAGACGGTTCAGGATAGTTTTTGCTCAGGATACACATCATTTAAATATTATAATTTACAGATTATTAAAGTGATGTGAACTCCTGTTTACTTGACCCTGTTCTGATAAGAAAGATGTAAAACTCCAAACCAGTTACACAAATATGTCTAAAAATATCGTCATACTGTTTTGTTAATGTGTTTCTTGTTCCCTTTTTTTTGCCTTTTACCCCAAGTTAAGTATTGTACAATGTGATCCATGTACTTAATTGTACATAGATCACATTGTACAATACTTAACATGGGTGTTTTTGTTTATTTTAGGCTTGTATTTTTTTTTTAGCATTAGCAAGCAAGTTGCTGAGACAGACCAGCACCCAACCCGGGACGGTTGAGACATGTGGTTGGGGGGTTACCTCCACTGACGATGTGGCGTCTAGACTTTCGTGATATATATATATATATAATATATTAAAAAAAACACTAATAGTTGACTTTGGCTTGAATTACAGCTATGGTTTGAGGTTGTGAGGTCGCTCTGGGAGGAACAAAGGACGCACAGGTGATCTCCTTTAAGGAAGAAGAATGTCACATTCAGAACCAATCAGAGGCAGAGTGGGGTGTGGCTTCAGAGAAAGCCACAGAGAGCCTCGAAGTTAATGTCTGGGACAGACAACTGCACATCAAAAAGCCTGGAAGTTCACATCTGTATGGCACTGACACTTTTATGGACAGGCAGACAAAGTACAGTTGAAAAACACATGGCTCGTTGGTCTAGGGGTATGATTCTCGCTTAGGGTGCGAGAGGTCCCGGGTTCAAATCCCGGACGAGCCCAGATTTTAACCCCTGAGGGCCCTCAGTACTGCTGATACCCATTGAGAGGGCAGTTTTCAGAACACAAAACAATACAAATTCACATACAATGTCAGAGTTATGGATAAATAGTACAATGAATAAAGCTCAAACATCCTGCAGTGGTGACATGCAGAAGAATGAAGGCCTGCTCTGATCAACTTCCACACGAACCACTAACAACTCTCACCTTTTGAAAGTTTCTCATGAGGTTTTAAAGGTCATAAGTTGCCTTTGTCAAAGCCCAGCCATCATTAAGGAAACCCATGCAGCTCAGTCACCACGCTGCTGGAACGCACTGTCTGACAAGATGGATAGATAGATAGATAACCTTTATTAAGGTGTCACTCCACAACACACAATAAAAATACAAAATGCATAAGGGTACAGGGGGAATGCATAAATATACATAGTTTATATAAATTACAGTATTCAATGCACGTTACCCCCTTCCTATTTGACAAAATTAAAAAGTGTCGAGGACCACTCAAAAAAGGGTTTTGAGAAAAAGTCATTAAAAAACAATTAAAAAACTTGATACTATGGTATCATGAATTAAATATAATAATAAATAATAATTTATAATAAATAAATAAATAAATCGGAACTCATGAAAGACAATCTTCTGTTAAGGGTGAGGAGGCAGGCTTTGGCACATTCGTTGATGCAGTGCTTACCAGATAAAATTACACACAATTTATTTGAATAAATGGACAATATACTTAGAGTGTATGAAATAGTTCAGTGCGAATGTCAGCATGTCACAGTGTAAAAGAACATGGGCTTCTGCCTCTAACATTTCATCTCTGTGCTTGTCAGATGCAGGTAAAGTACAATGTTGTAATGCTTATTATTCAAATGAAATGCAGTAATTTAAGACAGGCAAGACCACAGGAAAACCTGGATATTCTACCAGACAAGTACAAAAATGAATATAAAATAATAAAGCAAAAAGGAAGTTTTTTTTTTTATAAAGCAAGGAAAATGGCACAGTGGTAAATAAATATTAACATATCAAGTCAATAGATAGGAAAAAGTCCTCAGTTCTTTCAAAGCTTATCATTCTGTTGAATGTTTAAACTGAGATGATTCAGTCCAGAGTGAAAGGGTGACAACCAGGGAGTGGAGTTTGGCAGACTTCTGTTTGGGCAGGAAGTTTGGCATTTACAATATGAGCTATCCAAGAGCGCCACCATGTGGACTATGGCAATAACAAGCAATATCTTTAAGGCTAAATGATAAGAGAGGTTGTTGTCAGATTTCCCCCCTGATTATTAGCCAAAGAAAGTTGTTGACAGGGAAGCAACTCTGATCTCATCCTGCCTAATGTGACCAACTGGATATTTAAACAGTAAATAGGTTCATGTAGGCTCATGCTATAACTTTGTTAAAATAAGACTGAAAGCAAGATGTACGTAAAACACACACAAAAAAATTTTTTTTTCAATTCCCTTCATTTTATTCTCCGCACTTTATTAATTGATTTTGAATATAGCAACACTTTGGTGTAAAAACAATAAAACTATTAAGAACTTAAAAGTGTTAATAATGAATATATACTGTATAATATACAAGCTTTGGCTTTTCTTCATTGTCGTTTATTTTATTTTACTGTCAATGTGTTTTTTTTAATATATAAAATTGTGTACAATAAAGAAAGAAAAAAAACTGCGTCACGTGACCGACGTCACCCTGATCAGACCGTAGACTCTACGTTGACCACGGGCGCAGCTTCCGTGTTCTCCTCAGTCCTCAGACTCTTTCGAAATCTAGCGGTGGAAACGACAGAGTACCAAGATGAGTACAGAAAAATACCCCCGCTCTTCTATTGAAGACGATTTCAACTATGGCACCAACGTTGCCACCGCCAGTATCCAGATACGGATGGGTAAGTAACGAAGTGTTTATGTAGGTCGTGGTGTCGGTAGCTCCTCGGCTCGCCTCCTAAAGCTAGTCAATGCTAACGTTAGCTACTGTGGGAACGTATATGATGCCACTGCTGTTCCAGACCGTCGTTAACCATTTATTAACGTTAAATGCAGCTCAGTATTAGTTAGACAGCACGTAGCTGTGTGAAAACTTCAACCTAAACCCGTTAGCAAGCTTGTTAGCATTGATAGCCTAGATTGTTTATCATTGGTTATAGTTATGGCAGCTTGTGCAACGTTACCTGACATTGTGAGCTTCAAGTATTATCAAGTGAATTTAAGTTGGTGCTAGTTAACACTAGGCACAAGTAATTGCCTTAAACTGAAATGCATGCTGCTGGCGTCCTGTAGAATAAGTGTGCACATCCTTGTGAGGGTGCAGCCGCTGTGACGTAATGTGTATGTGTTTATTCACTGCTGTCTCTGCTGGTCAGACTTCCTGAAGAAGGTCTACAGCCTCCTGAGCCTGCAGATCATCCTGACCACAGCCACCTCTGCACTCTTCATGTTCTCTCAACCCATCAAGGAGTTTGTCCATGCAAGGTGAGGATGGTCTGTCAGCACTAAGTTGGGAATGGCCTCACGTTAACACTGATATTTGACAGTTCCTTGGCCCACTGAATTGAAAGCTTAGGACCATAGATGTCCACTATGTGTGAGCCTAAATAAATAGTACTTTCACTCAAAACACAACAGGCACACAGTGGCAAGAAAAGTTAGTCTGTCCTTTGGAACGATCTTCATCCAAGAAAAATACAGAAAGCAAAAATGAAAGTGTTTTTTCTCCAACAGTATTCAATCATTAAGTGGTGTTTACTTTGTCATGGTAGAGCGATGAACAAAAGGTTGAAATGTTAAGACACAACATGTAGCTCTGTGTGTGATATCAAAATATCACTGCATGCCAGCATGAAAACACACCAACAGGTTTGACCAGTGATTTAATCAAAGGTTTCACTTCCAATTAATGAATAACACCAGCTCATACACCAGTTTTCCTGCATCTGTACAGCTTTCCTCCAGTTACTAATAATAATATCAAACGGCCAATTTGTCTGGGTTGTTTTATACTTTGAAGTCGTGCTGCTGCTCATGACAGTCAGATTGGATCCATAATGTCTCCACAGCTCTGAGTGTACGTGTATTTAACTTTTTGAATTTGTTAGTTGTATATATCTTCTGTGATGAACCTCCTTATCAGTGTTACCTGACTGTGTTTTGTGTTTCTCCTTCAGTCCTGCTGTGGTTTTGGTTTCTGCTCTGGGCTCCCTGGTTCTCCTGCTGGCCTTGGCTGTGTTCAGACACAAACATCCAGTCAACCTCTACCTGCTGCTTGCATTTGTAAGTATATATATTTACTGCTCTCATTTTTTTTTTACTATGTTTACCTGTTTCATTTGTGATTATCGATCAGCTGCTCAGTGACTTTTACAGAAGCTGATTACATAACAACAGCTCCTAGCTGTGATGTGTAAGTGTAATTGTGTGTTTTTTGCAGACTCTCCTGGAAGCTGTTTCTGTGGGCACAGCTGGTGAGTCATCTTTTGAAGGAATCTTTCAGCTCACATACTCCGAACCTGGTGGCAGACCACCCTGACTGAGATGCTCCTCTCTCTCTCTCTACAGTGTCCTTCTATGAATACTCCACTGTGCTGCAAGCCTTGTTCCTGACCTGCGCCGTGTTTGTGGGACTGACCGCCTACACCTTCCAGTCAAAGAGGGACTTCAGCAAATTGGGAGTAGGGTGAGTGAGTGTGTCATATACGCCATCTGACTGTACAGTGGTCTCGTAAGTTGCTGTGTACTTCCCCTAGAGGGAGCCACTATCAGACTTACAGTCTCTGCCCTTTTCTGACCTTTCAGCCTGTTTGCCTGCCTGTGGATCCTCATCATTGCAGGCTTCATGAGGGTGAGTGTGGAGTTATTTCCTATGAATGAAAAAAGGAGGGAATGATTGTGCGAGTGACAGGAAAAAAGAGAGAGAGAGAGAGAGAGAGAGAAAAAAATTGTATGTTCAATAATAAAATGTGCACAAAAACAGACAGAACCCAAATTAAAGTGACTTTATTTAACATCTTAATTACATGATATCATAGCTAGACAAAAACATATTATCAATTATTAAGACATTACTTATTAAATGAGGTCTAAAATTATAAACACAGCAGTGACATAATCCAGTACTGAGACTTTATTCATCTTCCTGTTCATCTAGGCATTGAACGATGGCCTCTGGAGGTCAAAATACAACTCAGGGCAATATTTTCATTATGTCTGTGAAATACTGGAATGAATGTACACTCACCATTTATGTTGCATTCAAATTTAAGGAAACGTGTTGTTTTGCTCAGAGAGTTTTGCGTGCAAAGCCACACTGAGCCGAGCTGGTGTGTAGTTGCTCCTCAGGTTCAGTTGGTGTTTGCGTTAACGTAGCAGTCTAACGTAGACCCACTCATCTGACATGACTTTATATACTGTGTGTGTCATTAACTGCATTTTTGTAACATTTGATTTGTTCTGTCTTTCTTACTCAACAGACATGGCTAATTACATTGTTTAAAATCCACACTGAAAACTGACTGGTGTTCTGTGCCTGTAGTGTTGATTTAGTAGCCAGTCTGACAGACTAATTATTCAAACATATTGAGGTTACTGAAATTAGGTTGGCTGGGGCTCATAACGTCGATTTTGATAACTTTTCTAGTGGAGGCAGTGGAACAGGATTATCCACTGATAATCCCTGTTGCAGACAAAGTCCCTCTACTTTACTCTCCCACCGTCCACACATTAGTGAAACTGTAAAAAAAGGAGGCTTCGGCTTTAACTCCCCTCGTGCTGACTCTCCGTTTTCTCTGCAGTTCTTCTTCGACAGTGACAGCACGGAGCTGGTTTTGGCCGGGGCCGGGGCTCTGGTCTTCTGCGGCTTCATCATCTACGACACTCACCTGCTGATGAAACAGCTCTCCCCCGAGGAGCACATCCTGGCCTCCATCAACCTCTACCTGGACATCGTCAATCTCTTCCTGCACATTCTGCGTATCCTCGACTCCCTGAAGAAGCACTGAAAGCTGCTGTGTTAGCTCCAGCAACTTTAGTGTCAATCCTATCCAGCCTTCACTGGAAACCCATTCATATGCCTGTGCTGTGATTAACCTGTTTTCCTGTCAAAAATGAAGGGTTAGAGAGGAATCTTCATCAGTATAATTCTAACAAACCTCTCTGTCATTGGTGAACTATTTACAGGCGGCTGCTTCTTTTTATTCCACCCAAACTGATTGTGCTTTTGTATTAAGAACATCTGTATCAGTGGAGAAGTTTGTATTGAAACCAGGGTATTATCATCATGTTTCAAGACAGATCAGTCTTAACTCTGCAATACCTAATATGATAAAGAGCCTGCTGGCACCCCCAGCTGGTGCCATGGCTGCTCGCCTTGTTTTAGAAACACTTTCCAGTTTTCGGAGTTATTTTTCAGAACTGTCATTCTAATTATATTCTCAAATTGAATTTATTGTTGAATGTTTTCGGTGTGATCAAAAAATAGTTGTTTATATTTGACTTGGTGCTGTTCTGCTGCAGCCCCCTCATGCTCCATATCTCTTAATGTTGTACAACGGCAAGAGGACGATGCACAGTCTGTTTATTTTGATGAAGTTTAAGAGCATGCTTGTCATTAATAGCTGTCATTGTACATACTGTAATTTTATGGTGTAAATGTGAAAATAAATAAATACTATGTGGTTCTATCCCAAATAATCACAAGAATCAGGGTAAATGTTTTGGTTGTTCTTAATACTTCATTTCAGGGCTTAGTGCAATTTTCTCTTTTCACTACAACTACAACCGTTTTTCTGTTTTATTTGTACACGAACGCGACAATTTGTGTGAGTTCATTTTGTTTTAAGTGTTTCTGTGGATCGTCACAGCTTATGGGGAAGATCTTTTACACAAACTGAGTACAAGCAGAAAAAAGGACAAACGCTACTAATACTGTAATCATATTCATGTTTGGGTTACATAAAAACACAAGTGTGGAAAAATCACTTTAAAATCATTTAAACCCTAACTCATACAGCAGATGAATGGTATGCATACAGCCTGTTTGTATCCCTTTCAGACTTAACTGTAATTTTTCAAATGTGGTGATGATAAATTATTATGATATATTATAGTATTTGAGAACTTTGCCTAAACGTTCTCTGAAATTTCCTTGTTTTCTTCATATAAAATGGCCTCTGCTTGGCCTCCAATGTTGTAGTTCAGTAGATAGAACAAGTATTGTTTCTTTAGCAAACCAATCCCTCAGTTTTCTCCAACAGACTGTTGTATATCAACCTTGATATAAAAAAAAATAACGTTTTATCGTGTCAGATTCCTCTTTACAAAAAACACATTTGTTGACGATTATGAAAAGGTTTGAGTTATTAAAATTTAGTGTAGTATTATTGACTTTTTTTTTATAGTTTTTTACTTCTGAAAATGACAAATTTGTATGGAAGAGACCGCGTTTCGCTACTGAATTTTAGAAAGATTGGGTGATTGTTTTATTCTTGTGTGGAAATAATTCATTTAATACATTTTATATAGATCATTAATACTGAATAGAGTTTTAATTGTAACATATTAAGAGATCCGAACAGTTACGGATTTGATTATGATGATCGTTTTTAAACAGTTGGCTGGTGATTTTGAACGCAGCCCAGTTGGTCTACTGCCACTTCACCTCAACGTCATTTCCGTCACACAACCTTCTCCTAGAGTTTTGTCTAAGATGGCGTCAATGCAGTTAACGGATGAGGAGCTTTTCTCCGAATTAAAGCGCTTCGGTATCAGTCCAGGCCCGGTTACCGAAAACACCCGCCCGGTATATCTGAAGAAACTGAAGAAGCTTCGGGAAGAGCAACAGCAGCGGGGCTCCAGATCCGGAAAAACCCGTAGCAGCGGGGCCATCAACAGCACCACTGGCGGCGGCAACACGGCGGGATCCAGGCCAGCCAGCCATGACGTCACGCACCTGAGCTCTAACAGGAGACCGGGCCGGAAGTCCTCCGTCCTCGGCTTCAGCTCCGACGAGTCTGACGCTGAAACTCCACTGAAAAGAAAGGGCCTCAATCACAGCGGTAGGGCGGACCGAAGCCCCGGGTTTCAACACCAACCGAAGATAAGGCCCGTTACAACACCGACCGTGGCTACCAAGAGTCAGTATGGCGCTGGGAGTCCGCTGAATAGCAGCACTTCTTCCCCGGGTCCGGACGGACAGAGAGGTGTCTCGCTGGGCTGGGGAGTTCGTGCCAGATCCAGCCCTGAGGCGAAAGGGAGGGATTACGACGAATCGGGAGAAGAGGACGATTATGAGGGGGACACGGAGAAGAACTCTCGCTCTGTAAATGGCTGTGGGGCGTCTCACTCGATCACTAGCAAGTTAGCCGGGGATTACTCAGACTCGGACGAGGAGGAGGTCGGGGGCCTCGGCGGCGCCGTGGACCGACAGCGGGAGAGGTTGGAGTCCAGACGGAGCCACCCGAAAGCGGCGATCCCTTCCCACGGAGTCGGCCGAGGGTCTCAGACGGGAGGGGCAGCTAGAGAGGTTAACTCGCCTGGGAGTCTAAACATGGTGGGAAGACGGAGGGAGGAGGGGGAGGAAGACGAGCTAAAGAGAAGGGACTCGGACCCGTCGGGAGGTTTGCGAAGCCACAACTTTCCCAGGAAGTCCATCTACGTCTCCCTCGCCGAGAACCATGGAAGAGAGGCCGGCAAAAACAACCACGTCGACAACGAGGACGGGTCGTTCAGAAGCAGCGGCGGCTTGAATAGGTACAGCATCGGCTTGAGACCGCGCTTCCCCAGCTACAGCAGCCTGTCCCAGCCTTACAGGGGCAACCACTCCAACCACACCGCTCCCAACCACTCGTACAGCCAGACGGCGCTGAAGCAGAAGCAGCTGTCCGTCCCGGAGGACGAGCTGCTGCAGCAGTTCAAAAGGGAAGAGGTGGCCTCCTCCGGCAGCTTCAGCGCCCATTACCTGTCCATGTTCCTGCTCACGGCAGCCTGCCTCTTCTTCCTGCTGCTAGGCCTCATGTACCTGAGGATGAGGGGCTCTGGATCCTCAGAGGTGGATGCAGTCAGTGAGTATCTGATCGAGAGTATCTGACAAGTTCAGCTTTTTCTATTGTTGTTTTTTCCCATGAACCGAACGTGCATTGGCATTTTAAAGCCAGAGGTTCATGTAGGACTTCTATTCTCACGTGCCATGGTTGTGGGATTTTTTTCCCCTGACTATTAAGCATCTGCTTCACACTGTGCAGTTGTTTGAAAAGCTTCAAGAGCTTCACAAGAATAATCTTTTTTTTTTCTTTTGTAAAAAACAAAACAGGAACAACAGTAAAACTGACAAACCCGTTATCATCATATTATTTATGTATATGCATCTTTGAATCTTTGAATATTAAACAACAATATACTATATACAATCTATCTACTATAATATATACAGCAGACTACCCAATACGTTACTTAAACTAAGCAGAGCGCACACCACTATGTTGTCAACAAATCCACTACACCAGCTCAGATGAGTGTCCACATTGCTGTTTCCAGTCTGTTCCCTCCTGCAGGTGCATCCACTAGTTTCACTCTGTAAAGGCAGGAACATAATCCATCCCTCTCTGAGAAGCCTTGGCACAGATGGGAGTTCAGCTCTGACCCAAACACGTTCTAGACGGCGTGGTTTCTGATGCATCGGTCTCCACTCAAACTCCCCACAAAGTCACCGTCATCAAGTTCACAAGAACTGTTGATACACACTCTCCAGACTTCCAAAGAGTCCGGGAGATGACAGATACAAGACAGTGGGAAGGGGAATCACAATACTTGATAATTAATAACATTTGCATGATTAAAATCAAGGTCAGTTTTGAAAAACTTTCAAATAAGTGTTGCGAATGATCTTTTACAACTCTGATGTTCTCCTGAATGACACCAAATGTTGCACACGCCCACAAGGATGCATGCGGGTGTAAGATGCATATCTCTGACACTGGTTTCACATGGTTTTTTTCTTTTTGATCGATGGCATGTTTGGGAGCAGCCTCAGGTTCTAAAATGTCATTGAAAAGAATTCAGTTCCTTCTATGTGAAACAAATGTGACAATCCCAAGTCTGAAACTTAAAAAAAAGTGTTAAACGGTTTCTAGCGTTTCAGTGCACAGGCCTGAAATGTGGACTTAGTTAAAACGAGTGCATTCGTGCTTTGATTCCTAATTTTGAGCTCCAGCACGGTCGAACCAGTAACAGTATTATTCATCCTGTCCTGGGCCTGTCAGCGCTGCATTACCATATGACTCTTCAGCTCTTTTGAAAAAAAAATTGAGAAATGGCTTTAAGGTTGGACTTTCATGGCTCCCAAATTGCTCAATGAATAAACAGCCAGAATATAATGTGTGTCATTCTGCCCCGAATTAATTCAGGCCTGGAAGTGCCAAGCTGAATGTGGTGAGGTTTTTCGAGGGCCAGGCCTCATGTACAGACACTGACTCACGTGTGATGTCTGAACTCCGCTCGGATTTCACGTCTCCAAACACGCCGGCCTTACTGTAAAAGAGACCAACTTTTTCCCTCTGCTATTCCAGCGTGTGTGTCTTTTTCTGTGGCTGTGTCGATGAGCAGGCTTTTGTCTCTGTCTCTGTCCCCCCCCCCCTC
>OMNW01013754.1:31988-72831 GCA_900303245.1 Selene dorsalis | reverse complement strand
TGATATGTTCCGACGCTTCCGACGACATCTGCTGTATTTGACTTTACATGGCTTTGAACTCTGGCTAATTTCCTTTCAAAGACTTGAAAAGTGACATAAGTCAAAAAGCCTAGCTACACACTAATCCAAAATGGCGCCCATGAAAAAGCCCTCACTACACTAGTCGTGTGTTTTAATGCTGATTGTTTCACTTTGTTTCTTAAAGAATCTGAGGTGGGACATTGAATCAAGGGGTCATCTAGTGGGGAAAGTTACAAGTACACTAAAGGGTGGTCCTCACTTCATCTGCACACTTACCTGGAGCTCACTATGATGCCCATACAGGAATGTGTGTGTGTGTGTGTGTGTGTGTGTGTGTGTGTGTGTGTGTGTGTGTGTGTGTGTGTGTGTGAAAGATGGGACTGGAAAGGCACAGAATGAGATGGGGCCAGCCTGAGGCTGCTCTGTGGTTGCTAAGGTGATTGACCAGGGTCATCAGAAGATAATTATGAGGACGAATCTCACAGCCTGGCGAGACCAAACATTATTCACCAGGCAGGTGTAGCAGCAGAAGCAGCAGCTAGACTCATTCTCCCCTGTGGGCTTTTCAGGTTATTCACATGCTGCACATTCACACTGTAGCAAATACATGCACACGAGATAGCATTAGAAGAAAAAGATAAAGAAAAGGGGAGGAAGAGAAACAGTTCTCACCGTGATAACGCCCTTCTCCTGCATGCGACCTGGGGTGTCATGGAGGTCTGCAAACTGCACAGCCACCTGGTGGTAGATGGGCAGGAGAAACTCTTCTCGCTCCTTCAGCTTGGTCTCCAACTCTTTACGATCAGGGGGACTCAGCTCTGGAGTTCCTGTTGAGAGTTAAAAATAATACCATATAACACATCAGCCAATCAAAACCAGAAATTGACAGCTCAATATAAATATAAGGTATATGTAGATGAAACAGCCAATAATATTTATAGCTTCAGGACATACAGTATACAGGGACTGAGTTTGGATGCACCCTGTACATGGTAGACCTAGCTCTGGCCATCCCTTATAGTTCAAAGTTCTGGATGTAGCTGTGAATTAACTCCTGCTAACAGCATTTTGTTTTAGAGCAACCCCTTCCCAAACCCCTATTTGCTGTCGCTGAAGACTGATCTCTGTCAATTCCAATCAGTAAGCTCTCAAACCCTCCTCAGTAAAAACCTCCATTTCGCCAGTTCGCCCAAAGGCCCGAGCCCCACACGGCATCGGACCACAGCTTCACTGAGCCCCGGAGTAAAATCAATAGCCTGCTCAGGAGTGACAGGAGAGCTGATGATTGATCTGAGCAGGCTGTGATTGACACATCTCCCTGGGGACTGCAGTGAAGATGATACAATCAGCACCAAATAAAGAACGGTGAAAATGCACATGGTCCCCCCCTGATCTGTTGCTCCTTACTAAAACAGGGCAGCAGCGGGAAAGGACCAACAAATGAGAACTAAGCCGAAGGGGACAAAAAACACCTTAAGACTTTTAATTAGAATTGAACTGGATGACTCACCCAATCTTTCAGCCAAGCCCATGTAGACCGGATCTACTCTCCTCATGGTCTTCACCAGATCTTTCCTCCTAAACTTGATCTCCACTGTTCCCTCTGGTTCCAACACTCCACCTCTGGAGACAAGAGTCATGCAATTGAGCAAAGATGCTTCAATACAGATGATTGCAAAATTGCCCTTTCTGTCGTCCAACTCACCGGCTGTCCTTGTCAGCGTACATCTCCATGTGACGAGGGTTGATGGTGGGATCTATAACCACCCAGGAGCCTCCCCTCAGTTCAGCCTGCGGGGGAATATACACCAGTACCGGCTGCTTGTATTCCCTCAGCCCATCCACAATGTAGGCGCCAAACTTCAACACCTGGTCGTACATATCTAGGAAGGTAAATATTTCAAATGAGATACTGAAATATATGTGAAATAAACCCAGATCGACTCACTGCTATGGAGGCAGAAGTACCTTTCATCCCTCCAGAAAAGCCCCTCCAGTTGGCGAACACGATGAGAGGCAGGCCTTCTCGGTTCAGGTCTTTAATGGCCTGGGCTGTTTTGAAAGCAGAGTCTGGGAACCACACCTGCCCTGCCTGCTGGATGATCTAAACATACAAATCAGAAAATTAGCATCAATAAATCTGTAAATGTGTTGAGTGCCAGATCAGTCACTGACGGTATCCTTACCTTTGCCTCCGAGTCCAAATTGGCTGGATCTGCTGGGATTGACAGCTCCACTGATCTGGTTTCCACAGCAACAACTCCGGTAGGTATCCCACCCAGTCTGGGGAGAGAGAGGCCTTTCAGCACTGACATCTACAAAATACCTTGACTACATTTTATAATGGCATGGTAATTATATGTGGTGTAAACAGATTTATTTTTGGCAGTGGGTCATCTGGGTGTAGTGTGTTGTTGGGGCTCTTACCTGGCTCTGCCTACCACCACACTCTGAGCCCATGGCTGCATGATCTCCATGAAGGAGCCATGGTCAAAGAAACCACTCTGATGGGAACCCTTAGGAGCTTTATACATACAGATAAGCAAGAGAAGTGCGGAGAGGTAAGACAGGGAGGAAAATGGAGTTAATTACTGCCACTTGGAAATGCAACAGAAAACATTCTCTCTTTCTGTAAATTTTAAAGCTGCAAGCAGCCTGAGGTTGTGTATTTTTTTTCTGTAATCTTGGCAGCAACAATGATGGATGACTGTATAAGGAGGCTTGCTCAGCTCTTTTACTGCCTGTGCAACCAGAGAAACATGCCCAGCCTTGGAGGTTACCATTCAATTAAGCCTCGCCACTCATCACTACCAGAGACGTTGACTGGCTTCCCACATGGTCCACCAATCTCTTCGCTGTCCCTAGCTATAATTATACCGATGCTGAACCTGCTCAGTCCTGACCTGCACACTAAGAAACACTGCATCCATTGTGGCAGTAGGATGTTGAGCTTCACTTTTTTCCCCCTTGTTTCTTAATAGCTTCTCTGGTAATGAGCTAGTTCAACATTTAACCCAGAGCATATTAGGCTGAAATGACAAATCTTTATGTTCACTTTAAATACCACATGCAAAATCATGAGTTATGACTGTACAAATGCTGATAAAGCATTTGATATGCAAATGATCAGAGGAGCAAATACATCTTGTGTATTATTAATCATTATAATACTTACATCCTGAATACCATATAAGGCCATTAAATGTATTTAAGCACAACTCATGTTTTGATATTTGTTGCTACCCCATTGTTAATTTTTTGGAATGAAAAGAGGCTTGAAAGTAACAATTTATGTATTATCATTATTGATTATCTGCATTTTAGGGACTAATATTGAACATTAGAATGTCTAAAAAAAACTGAGGATTGGACAGTTTTTTGTTTTCTACAGAAAAGTACAAAATTCAAAGATATTTAATTCATGTCAACAGATAATTAAAAAAAGAGAAAAGGTGAGTTCAATAAATGATAAAAGAGTAGCTCCTCACTCTGGCTGGGACGTCCTGCTAACATCCAGCGTGGGTCATAAGGAGCCTTGGTTGGAACAAACTCCACTGGTCGATCTATGGGATCTTTGGCACTGAGGATGGGCACTGGGCTGAATTTACACTGTGGAGAGAATTTTTATGCATAAAATAAATAAATAAAATAACTGCACACAGCTCCAAGCATGAGGATAAGTTAACTTGAACGAATTAGGTATGCAAAATCTTATTAAAACAACAGCTAGATCACCTGTGGCATGTAGGACAGCCACTGCAGGAGAGTGAAGACTCCTTCGAAGTCATCACAGACAGTAGAGTGGGTCACACCATTGTTGTGCATAATCTGAATTCCGCCAAGCTGATTGTTCGATGTGTACACTTCTCTGCCCAGCACCTGAAGAAAAAGACAAAGATGTGGATTTTACATTAGAAAAAAGTATGTTAACTTTATTTTGCTCTGTTGAACTTTTCTTGGTTAAACCTCTCATACAGCAGTAAACTACTACAGAGCAGGTCTTAAAACGCTTCAAAATCGGAGCTACAATTTTCTGCCCAATTGAATTATGTGAAGATTCACCCTTTAAAACCCTTATCCCTCTGGCCTCCAATGGTGGCAACAGAGTTAATCTGGTGTTCATGTTGCGCAAACTTGGCTGATAACGGGAGGTGTCGTCACTAGGTTTCTGCTCCGTGGAGCTGTGGATCAATGAGCTGGTGCACAGATGCAGACGTGTCAGGTGACAGCACAGACCCTGCATTATATGCCCCCACTGTGCTGTCAATACAGGCGATCAGCAGCCAGAAATCTCTTTATCGCTGTGGTCACAGGTGGGTGGCACTATCTGCCATTCTTCCTGTGGGATTTTCTATAAGACTGTGAATTAACCCATGCCTTTTCTCATTTAAAATACTCAATTCACGTACAAGCGGCAACTGACTCTGTGCTCCCTTTCATTCCTTGCTGCTGATTTTATTCTGAATAATCTGATAGAGGCTATTGTGAAATGGCGATATAGAAGGTGCAGGATAAATTTGCCCTCAAAACTGACTGTGCGCCAACCTGAAGCCATAAAACCTCACTCCCAGCCCACCCTATTTTCATAAGCAGCTTAGAACAGGTGGCAGGGCCCTGACATGGTTCCATAAAAATCAGAGAGGAGCTCAATCCCTACCCTCTGCTCTCACCTTTTCAGCCATCATTTACTTTCTTTATTACCATTACTGGTTATGTATCTGGCTACAAATCTAGGGCACTCTCCTAAAGCTGTCAGGAGAGCCTGCGGCCCCAAGAAACATTGCAATCACCTTGACATACACAAAACCTTGGTGCCTGCGGCCATCGCTGGCTTCATTAGGATTCCACAGCAGAGAGGATGGGATATAGGAGGAGGAACAGAGGGAGATGACTGGGAGGATGAAAACGAAGGGCCAACTGGATGTAACAGCTCACTGGGGTATTTGCACTAGTAGTTACTACCCAGTCCCCATGAAAATATAAGAGCTTTCCAGCAGCTAATGAAATGATGATCTCTGGGTGGCAGCCTCCTGCTCTCCATTAAGTTTCAGTTAATAGCCAGGAAACCACATGATAAACGAGCAGGAAAAAAAGCACACTTTTTGCCTGGGCTGCTGGAGAAATCAGTGATATTAAAAAAAAAAAACCTCCACAGGATGCAGTCTATTGCAATACATCACCCACACAATGTAGACACTTGTCAAAAACCGTTACTAAAAGTATAATCGCACAAATGCAGCTAAACAGTGAGGCCATCTAAAAACAATTGAGCCTCCACTGAATAGCAATGCCATTATTGCACCATTTACATGATTTGTCATGTTGCAATCCGTCATGTAATTTGAAATGGAGTCATCTTAATTCACTGACAAGGACAGAGAATGGAAAGCAAGAAAACAGGGGGTAGTGGAGTGTGCAGACCCCCCCACCCCCCACCCCCACACACACACACAAATCAGAAAACAATTTACCTCAGCAAAACTTCATTTTGATTAAAAACAAATGATATGGGTGTCCTGCATTGCAGCCCCCGGCATGCCACTCTATTTCTATGCAAATACAACTTCATGGTTCACTTTCAATTATTCCACTATGAGTGGCAGGCGAGCCTGTCGCTGGGATCGGGAAGGCACGCCAAGCAGAGGAGAGAGCGAGGCAGAGGGAGGCCTGGTCACCCGGTTGGAACAAGAACCAAAATCACAGTACATTATTTCTAATTTCTTTTCTTTGACAAATAAACGCACATAATTCTCGCTCATTTCCCATTTCTGAATCTTCAGTTTCTGCAAATAAAAAGTTTACAACACATACATAGCTCCGCTTTCCAGATCTGTTTGCCCTTCCTCTCATATTAGCTGAAAAAAATTAATAGCCAACTAATGAATATTTATGGTGAATTCCTCATTAAAATACAGGCACATCAATTGTGTGAATTTAGGGACGATTCATTTGGTGCTCATTCAGTGTCACGGCAGCAGCACTGTGCAGAGAAACACAACAGCAATTTAAACACTAGACATTTACTCATTTATAAATAATATATGTGGATAATTTTACCTTGTTGAGAGCTCCAGCTCCAGTTAGAATAATGTGAGAGTTGTCCACTTGGATGGTTCGCTGTCCGAGCCTCACCAGATAGGCCCCAATTCCTATGGCCCGACATGTGACCTGTAGGGCAAGACAGTTATATTTATCTCTATGTGACAAGATGTAAGTCTTTGTTCTTGGATGATCAGATGTGCACCGCTGAAATCTAAGAGTGGCACTACATGTATGTGTGTGTGTTTCCTGGACACAAATCTGCCCACTTCAGTCTCACCAGGTTCATGGTGATGATTTCCTCATAAGCCAGAGATGACTCTCCAGCGATCATCCCAGACCCCTTCAGATTCTCCACACCAAGCCCTTCATCCTTCCCAATGATGTCAGTGATCTTGTACCTGCATAACAACGCATACATTCGCTTAAAGCCAGACATGACCCCTCAGTAGTTTACCTCTATTGCAGTCTAATCTGTGTTGTATGACTGATACTAGAACGGCTTCAGGATTCATTTCCTCACATTAAAAAGTTAAGTGTATCAATCTATAAAAAAAAAAAAAAAAACACGTACCTGGATTCTCCCTCATCCTCCACATGTTCACAATGCACAGAGTTCAGGGCTGAAACCTTTTTGTAATCCTGAGGTGTGAGGTAGAGATACTTGAAACCCTGTAAGGGAATACAGGAATGACTGCTTAGTTATGACAGACAATGATACATACTCAGAAAACAAAAAGTCTCATCTTTTTGTAGGGGAAGAAAAGAAAAGATGGAAAAAAATAAAACAAAACAAGAGATGCCATAATAAAGAAATTTACAATTACACTACTACAGTTACATGTAGCAAACAGCCACTAAGTGGATGTCTGAAGTAAAAAGAAAATACTTCTATTTTTGAAATACTGAGTTACTGAATTTTAAGTTTGTACATTTAACTACTATGTAATGTTTGAGACTCTGGCTGACCTTGTATGGGTCTACTGGATCTTGCCAAGCCACATGGAACATGTGTCTGATTTCCTCCGCCAGCCCGATGCGGGCGCCACTGTTGGCTGCGATATAGATTCGAGGAATGCCGCTCTCTCGTGCCATCTCTGAGGCTCGCAGGAACAGTACGTCCTCCTGCGGCCCAAACGAGCCTATCTTGTGCGTGATGTCGTTGCTTATGACGATGATCTCACGTCCAGCTGGATACTCTGGAGTTCGCAGGGTCATCCTCCAAGCCACCATGCCAATCTTGATGGACAGAGCAGAGGCACTTTAACATGAGAAAAGCTGAATATCTATATTTGTTGAACCATAAATGACTGCAATTATTTTACAATTTTGAGGGTAAATCTGTTTCTTTAAACGTTGTGGCTAATAAGATCTTCATCATGTCTTGCTCTCAATATCTTATCACTGATATTCAGATAATCACTAGAAATACGTATTGTTCCTGTGCACTTTCAATGATGCATCAGTTTTCCCACTCAGCAATAAAGCACCGGACAAGCACTCACAGTCAAAGAAACACAGAGACACCTACAGAGTAAAAATGAAATTGCACATTTTGAAAGAAGAGCTGGGTAGATAAAGAAAAAGGTCATGTCAAACTGAGTGAGTGTTATTTAAAAACACAATTTTTTTATCTATATTCATGTGTCAGACTAACAGGACTCACCTCGTTGCCCCCTGGCAGACGGTTCATCTGCACCAGCTGACCCTGGGCATCCAGAACCAGCTCTGTGAAAGTGAGCAGCTCAGAGGGAAGAGGGCACTTGGGCAAGTTGGCATAGGCCTGGGTTGAGTGCCACAGCTTTTTCAGAGCCTAGGAAAAAATGAATTAGTCAGAATTAAATTAGGAATTATCCAGTATTTATAAGCAGAGGTTTAACATAATGGTTAAGTAGTTTTGGGGCTTTTTTTTTTTTAACCACACCTGTCTGAACATTTCTGGAAAGTCATAGACGTAGGTGGTGCCCAGTGACTGCGCCTGGAAGCGCTTCGACTGCAGCAGGTCCTTGGTGACGTAGGGTGTGTTGATGAGCATGCCATGTAGTGGACCCTGTTTGTCTCCATAGGCTTGGAACATGATCTGTATAAAGAAGAAGAAAGAGTCACTTTCTAGATATTCTGAGCTCTTAAGCAACCTTGGGATTCACGTAAACAAAGATCATGATTGTGAGCATGGATGTGACAGTAATGATGATCATGAGCATTTCCACTGATATGATAAAACACATGACAGTCTCCTGTTCTGTACACAATCACATGCAAAAAGCATAGTGCATCACACTACACTATTTTACTGGAGGAGAGAAGTTGGGTCTTTTACAACCGTGTAGATAATACTTCATATTCACTATTATGGATTGTTCAAACCAACCACCCAGCAAAATGAAAGATAAAATGATATATTCAATGTTGAATAACACCTATTCAACATTCAGTTCATGACTGAATGGATGACAGTGACTATGAAGGGATGGATGGGATGGATGAAGTATAACTTACCTGATCAGCTGTGAGTAGAAAAGTATTACTGAGGGAATTGTCCAATAGGCAAAGGGCACAACACCATACCGGATCTCCACTTCACATCAGTAAACCTTACAGCCAGGCATTTAACATTCTACGGTGTAAAAATCACAAACTCTATCTTTAATTCGACAAGCGATTCAGGTAGACTGCACTCTGTAAGTTGAATTTTCCAGGATGGAGCTGAAGCCCTTTGCCTGCAACTGGACAATATGTAGATGAGATGGAAGATGTATGAGTGCCCCACCTGTCGGTCTTTGGGCCCCACCTGTCCCGTTCGGGAATCGGTGACCTCCTTGTACAAGCTGATGTCCAGGTAGTAGCCTGATTCATTGGTAAGAAAGAGGCGGATGGGGATTTGCTTCCCAGTTGGAGTCAGGCGGATGTTAATTTTCAGTTCAGCCTGCAGGACGCGCAGCTTCCACAGACGGCTGCCATAACGCATCACCATGGAGCGCACAGACTCCTCAATCTGAAGTAGGTAGAATAATCAATTTGTGAATAAGATGTAAGGTGTGGACAGTTTTTGAGATGTCTATGTGTGGGGTTATTTCATAAAACCTTTGATGGGTCCATGATGACTGTTGGGACAAAGTTGAGGAAGATATGGTTGCAGTCAGTTCGCACGGTTGTGTTGTTGAAAGCCACCTCCAGTTCATCCATGGCTTCGAGCAGCAAACGCTCTGCCTCGTTGTGAAGGTATTCAAAAGAGGCCTCCTAGTGAAGGAACAGCGTAAAAAAATAAAATCTATCAACAAGGGCAATCCAAATCTTTACAATGTCAAGAAAGTGCAATCTTACTGTAAAAAAAAAAAACATCAATATTAATAAAAATGTTGATTGCTCATTAAAATTTCCTTGGTCTTTGTATTCTCACCTTTGTAACCAGATCAGAATGGCGGATAATGGCTCGCACGAAGAAACGGTAGTCCGTAACCTCTGTGCCCACCTCCACACGGGCTGCACCCAGGTACAGGTGCATCTTGTGGTTGGCACATGGGATGGCAGTCAGGGCAAAGTTGCGCATGCGGTTGAGCTCCAGCTGAAAAGCTAGTGCCGGCTCCAAATGACGATAGATCCTGTCCTCCTCAAACTATTGAAGCAAAGGACACAGTCACAAAGAGCTACGCTACCCTGCAGTATTCTTCAAAATGGGTTTTCTCACAGACTTTACTGAAGATTTTTTTTTTTTTTGGTGAGACAGGCTTCCATGCCATCATCTTTTTCATTAACAGAAGTAGTTCAAATTGGCAATGTCAGGAGCATTCAGTTGATACAAGAGCAGAGAGATGCCTGTGAGCCACACACTGTATTAAGTAAATGAAATCATGGGCAATCTTGATCTGTGAGAGCTGCTAATGGGTGTCATTTCTCTTAAATGGGAGAAATAATTAGAGTTCATTACTTTAATGAGTTTTGGTGGTGTCATTGTGGTGAAACTCTCGGGGGTAACGGAGAGAGGAAGAGACATCACTGATTGTGACAGAGGCAAATTCAACATTGCCAAGGGGATGGAAAGTTGTTTCTTACAACGACAACATGGTTTTGAGCGGTTTCCCAGTTTAAGGAAAATCCATCAATCTCTGGCATCTTGAACTTTGTGTGTTTATTTACAGTCCTAATCACATAACACATCTATGTAAAAGCATGTACGTTCCTCCATCTTTTTAACAGTGCTAACTTGTGTATGGCTCAATATCCCATTTGGCCAGTTGAAAAATGTTTTTTGAGTGAGAGTGAAGTGATTTGACACGTGGTTTGATACGCACCTTGTCTCTGGCACGGAATGTGAAAAATTTGGGGAATTCTCTCTGCGTGGACGACAGTGAGACAGAAAACAGAAAGAAATCAACAATATTTCCACAACACAAACCTTAGTTGCCAACAATGCAGTTAACCATTAAGAACACCAAATCAGGTAGAACACACAGCAGGTGGAAAATAAGCTATTCTGGGCTTTGCTTAAATTGCTACAGGAATAAGTATGGAGTATTAGCAGTGATGATCAGGACCTCGCTCAACATGCAGTGGGCCCTAATCGCCTTTACTGCTGGAATCACTGTGTATTCACTCACATAATAATGCTGATACGCTACACACATAAAGAACTCACTCACTATGCTAATGAATAAAACATTTCCTTTTTTTCCGGAGGCATCTGATCCTCCGAATAATGCCCGGTAGCCCTGCTTGACGTTATCAGATGAAGTGTCCCACTTGCCCAAACAATGCCAGACCGATTGGAGATGCTCTCATCAACTCACAGCCTACATGATAACAAGAACTACAATAGCACACACACTCTGGGCACCTCCACAGCCATGGTTTGACACTGATTACACATCACTCTACCAAATATAGTAAAGAGTACAAAAAAAAAACAAAAAAACATTTTGGTGAATGGTGCAGACCACTAAAAAAAAACCTGTATGTAACAAGGGCCACATAATGACAGTGACACCAGTTAGCATGATTTACTCTCATCAGAGACTGTTACCATCAAAAGAAAAATCAAAGCCTATTGTCTAAATGACAGCAGAGGCGAAAGAACAGAGAATTTAGCAGAATCTAATCCTGTCCTAAATCCCTATCATTATCGCTTTCACCCAGATGTCAGTATGTGTTCTGTTTATACTGGGTCAAACCTATAAAGATAAATGGTTTTTTGGTTTAGTGCAACACAATCAGCACGGGATATAACAAAACTGCCATGATTGGGGGTTCACTTCCTGTATGGCTATCTATGCTGAGAATGTGTGCTCACATTTGTGAAAGAAAAATGAATGCAGTGCGTTCATTTCTAGGGCTTGGGTGACATTAAACCTTTTATAATATGGGACAGTGAAGGTTTCCTATAATGATGCTAGAACAAGAGTTGAGCAAGTATCAGTGATCTGGGCACTTGTTCAGCCTATTTGAACTATGTTAATGATAGGACATACAGTGATACTTGCCCAGTAAACTAAATCAAAGAGCCACCTGTCCTTATTTCCTTTGTCTTCCTCTACTTACATGAAACCTTTGGTCCACCTCACAGTTGACTTGCTTCCTGAAATCCTGTCATCATAAATGCAGCAAAAGCAAAGCATGCAGGAAGAGATACAGAGACAAACAGGAGAATGAGCTAAATTTCAAATGCAAATTATTACAATTACCACAGTGATGTCATTCCATACAAACATGCTCATATAGTATTAGTAATAACAAAAAGTCCATTTACAACATTTTGATACATGCTATTTAGAATTACTTAAATAGGTGTCATGCACGGCAGTAAACTGTGAAGACACAAAGCTGAGTTAGTAAATGGTAAAAGATGCTTCACCTTCTGAGCCACGAGGAAAGTCAGCCTTCGGATGCCGTGTTCAAACAGCAGGGATTTCTGGGATTGATAATAAAGTGAAACGTCAAGATAAAAAATAACGTTCTGAATTAATTAAACATTTAAATCTCTCTGCTGTTATTGCAGACATTTCCCACCTTTGACTGAGTAAACTCCCGGAACATAGCTGCCAGGCCATCGTCATCAATGTCGCTGTCTGTCTTGATAGCCACATTCAGGATATGGATCGGCTCCTCCTGGGCACTCTGGATGACACAGCAAATAAGACATTTCATTCCAAGATAGACGGCCACACAGGTCAATGACCAGACTGTGACTATCACAGGTTTGCCCTTATCACCTTGTTGTCCTCTTCACCGTACAGGACAGGATTTCCTCCCTCTGGGAAGGTTGGACTTGGGGGAGGAGAGTCAGAGAAGCAGCTCAGCACGTCTGGTATGTTCCTATGAAAAGAAAGGAAAATCACACATGCCATTAATCACACTTGTGACATTATCGTCACCTGAAAACAAGACCTGTTCAAGTTAGGATCTATTTTATACAAAAGACTGACCTGGTGAACTCTTGGAAGGAGCGGAAAGATACCATGGCTCCCATACGCTGACAAGGGGGTGTAAAAGACGTGTCAAGCAGAACATCGCTCACGCTGGCTACATGCACCATGCCGTAGTGGTTCAGGTTGGATGAGAATGACATCCTAAGGTGTTGAGAGGGAGCGTATTATTACAGGAATCTACCACACCATTAGCTTGAGTTTATGAAGATGTCCCCATCCACCTTTAAGAGGCTCACAGCAGTTTTAATCCCTTTGATTTTTCAGTTTGATCATAAAATGTATGAAAACAGTTACAGGTCTCATGTGTGTCACAGGCAAGGGAGAAAAACTGAATGAGGCAGTAACCAAGTTCCACCACAACAACTGAAAGCAGCTCTCCAATTTTTTTTTTTTTTTGATAGGCCATATGGGTTAGTTGAATTAAAACCAAGAAATTAATCCTTTCACAGGAACAAGGAAACTTAAATATACCAGGAAGACCCTTTGAAGGTTTCACACACAGATTTCGTTTTGTTGGTTGTTAGTCCCCAGGATTGTCAGGAGGCCATCCCAGAAGATGCACCGATTTGAAAACACTTTAGAGGTTTTGAGTCAAACCTGTCCACAGTTTCCGATTCTGAGACATTTTTCTTCACAGCATTATCATCCTTAGATTTACTATCTTGTGCTTTAGGGTCCTGGGGTTTCGTTTTAGTCTCCATGGCTTTTATATTGTCCAGAATTGGAGCAGACATTCTCCTGGCAGGACAGTCACAGGTTTCATTTCAGGACATGTGCACTTGTGTACAACTTTTGTTCCAAATTACCTTCACCCACCTTACATCACAAATTATCCCAAAACTCTGAGGCCCAATCACGCAGTAGTTAAGAATGTCACGGTCTTTTACTTATACATACACACACACATACACGCACCGCGCACACACACACAGAAATGTTTGACACATAGGCTAAATGCCAAAGGCCATGCTCTTGTCAGTTTCATTAGGAAACATTGTACTTATCGACCAGACGACTGTGAAGTTGCTAAATCAGTTTCATTTTGGGCAATTTAACGAGCACCAACAGTTACATAACCACACAACCTGTTGACTTAAATCACCAGCAGAATTAATGTGTAGAATTCCTGCTTTGACCATGCAGCTAGCTAGTCTACAGTCACTAGTGGTCTACACAATAAAAAGAATGTTTACAATACCTGTTTAGAGTGGGGATGTTCCCTCTGCAATCAAACAACATTGATTACTAAGTGGTTAGTGGCAGGCATCAGGAGAGGAAGACAGTCAAGGTGTAACAATGTGTGTGTGCCTATGTAAGTATGTGTGTGTAAGGATAAAGTAAATGAAAATGTCTTTCTAGCAACAAACACACATTTCACTTCGTGACTGCTCCCTTTACAACATGCACCCTGAGATCCTAAAAACCTTCTTGTCCTGAGTTACACTCGAAGACCGAGGATCATCACTCTGAATGTGAAGGTTAATTCAGGCACATTAAATCACAAGCATGCAATGAGATGAGTGTGTAATGGCATTCACAGGGTTTCTACCACTAACTGCTAACCCCCCCCCGCCCCCCAAAAAAAAAACACAAGCACTGCAAAGCAAAACAAGCAAATTCCACAGACACGGACAAGCATTCACTCACAGACGAACCAAAAAACAGTCACACAGGTTGGATGCAGGATACGAGTGCAACAGAAATACCACAGTACTGTGTTTGTTTTTTTTTCCAAATGCTGAGCATGGACAACACAAATCCCAAGTTTGTCTCTGGTTTCTCTCTTGATTGTTAAGTTCAATACGACAGAAGATTTTCTTTTTCTTCCACAACTTAAGAGAGGCGAGCAACTGATACGAGACTCTCATGGCTTGGAGCTTTGCTGCTCATGGCACTCACACTTTTGACAAACCTACAAGAAGTATTTTCAGGAAAGTCTTGCAAAATATCTTCTTTTGCACACAAGAGCATTTTACATGGACAGCAACGATGAACAATGACAGAGCCAGGAAGGTGGGAGAGGAACCGTGGCACCATGGAGGACTTCATGACTGCAGACACTACACTGTGTTTAGAATAGCCACCCATATTACAAAGACCTAGACGTTGGAATAATGCAGTTGTCTATGGAAAATTGGCAGATACTAGAATAGCTGGAGCAGAGGGCATTTAAGATAAGCTGCAGGTGCTAACGCTTAAGATGTATACTCAGTTAACCAAAAGCTGTTACCAACTTTATTGTGGTTCCAGCATCAAATTCTCCATATTAAACATTGAATCCGGTCCACAGTGCCATTTTGGGGATGGGGGTGGATGCAGCATGGAAGGTGATGCACAGCACATGAGCACAACGGGCATTTTGTGTGTGTGTGATACCTGTTGGGATGTGAGGTAGGGAGCATGAACTGGAACTCTACTATACAGGTGTTGTCCTTAAGCTGTCGATGCTGAACACTGTTGAGCTCGTAGGCAATGTACGCCCTGCGCACATACACCTGCAAATATTAGAGATGAAGCCGCAGAAGTGATTAGTCACAGACATGAAATGATAGAAATCGTCATTAAAGTGATGTAAAACTAACTTTATTTTTAGACTGCCATTATTCGTCTCACCTCTAGGGCTGCCATCCTCACAACCTGATTGCTGTGGTAAAAGAAGTTGGGCAGAACATCGAAGATGGACGTCTCCGAAAGGATGAGTTTCTAGAAAAAGAAAGAAAAAGATAATTGGTCATCACTTTTCAGAATATTAGATTAAGCCGACATCTTCTTGTCACGTCCTTTATTACTGACCTGCAGATTCTCGATGCAGAATTGGTGTCCATACATGTCAATGGCCGAGAGGAAGATGGACTCCACCTGGTTGTGTCGAAGCTCATAGGAGGGAAGGTGGGAAGCTATCAATACCTAGGTACAGGGGATGAATGAAGGTCCTTAAGTGCAACATTGCCAACTGTATTTCTTGATATATCTATTACATTTTGTGACAGTGTCTTCCTCTGTACAGTTCTTTTAGGTGCCTGACTGATCTATAAAAATCCCTTTTGGCGAATGTTTGTTTCCCCATCTTAAAAATGAACATCAGGGTCTTCTCATTGCCATAGTGGAGAGTGGATGGTGACATCTGGTGGAGAAATTCTCACTATGGCTCAAGCAGACATTCAGCTATATATACTCCCTATCAAATCCACCTCTTCACACTCAACTGAAGTGTGTTAAGCCTAAACCTGAAGAAAAGCTTTAAACATATCAGAGGCGTTTATATTTTTCTGCTTTCAAGTTCATATTCTTTCTGCATTTCTAAAGTAAACCACATTACTATTTAACCTTTTCAGTGGAATTTTGAATAAGTTTCTTGATTAAAGTTATGACTAAATATCGGACCTGTCGAGCACGCAGGGCCACCTTGGCATTGGTTGTCTTGCTGAGTTGGGTCAGTTCAGTCAAGATGGCCATCAGCTCATCTGTCAGTGTGGGATCACGGCCACAAAGCTGGTCCTAAACACAGGAGATTGTAACATTACTAATCTGACATCCCAAACACTTAACTTGAGTAACAGTACAGCATAAATCACCATTTTCCCCACAAACACAAGAAATGACATTTATTACAATGGAATGACTTTACAAGAGCATAATAAGCACCTAATAACTGACTGCGTTTTCTATTCAACACTTCATATCACACATAGTTCACGTGGGTCAGTTTAGTTTTACAAAGGGGAATTAAATTCTCTGTAACAAAGGACACTTACAATCAGCATTGTAACCAGCAGGTTCTTCTTAGTGACTTGGGCATGGGAGAAGATGTAGTTGAGCACATTGGCCATGTCGCCTTTGTTTTCCTCACGCAGCGCAAACACACATTTGTCATAGTGTCCTGTTGAGAAGCCAGCACAGGTCAGCTGTAGGCTGCAGTCACAGATGAATTTACTGTGAAAGAGCTCCACCAAAAGGAGAGAATGAGTAAATGCAATTCCTCTTGATAATGACAGGAGCACAAGCAGAGGTTAAAACCAATGTTACTCCTGCATGTTCAAACACGTCACCACAATGATAATTTGAAACCAGTACAGCAGTGTGTTGCCTCTGTTCCTCACCATTCTGAAACTGGATCTCTACTTTCAGGTACTGTCTGAGCAAGTCCATTACCACTGCCTTCATGTGACCTCGGATGCCACTGCGATACCTGTCACAGAGAAAAACAGTCTGGTCTGACACAAGGAAGAAGGCAGAACTGACAATACAAGTCAGAGGAGCAGGAGAACAGTGACAAAACAAACCAATATATAACAAATAAAGTAAATCTCGAGTGTCGGTGCAATCTGTCACTTTTACTACCAAGATACAATTCACCACCACTATGTCAAACTTTTCTTCATGTTGAGAGATAGAGTGAGACACTCACTTCTGCACCAGCTGAACAATGCTCTGTGTGTTCATAAAGAAGACCTCTCTCTCTGACTTCTTGTTAAGAGTAGCAGCATGGCTGTCCAGGATGTTTGCAATCTGGAAACAAAGGAGATAAACCACATAAGCATTTAATCCCCACAACAGTGGAGACTCATGAATACATTATAATCCCTATAGCACTGGTGATTAGTTCACTTGGTCACGATATATCCAAACTGTGCACAGAATCAACAACAGACAGCGTGAGTTCTAAACTGGGTGTTATAAAAACTACTCATATATAATAAGGTGTGTGACAGCACTGTTTCAGTATGACACTAATTACTGCACAGACCTGTTTACTCATGATAAGCTATGTAGGAACATCTCATTCATAAAATATGTATAAATATGAGATGTCTCACATGTAATACCAAATCTAGAGCATTGTAAATACATATTTTCTCATTACGGATGTATTAACATTACACAATCAATCATCCCACATACACAAACAAACAGACAGACAGTGGTGTTCAAGCATTTGCGTGTTGCCCTTTTACTGAGATATGCTGTTCCTCAGATGACTATTTTGAAATCCTTTGTTTGCACAAGAAACTGTGCAAAAGTCATGGAGGTTGACGCAGTGTTTCTCTACAGACTAGAATACCCCAATCCAGCTAGGTATCACCATTGGGACATTGAGGCCACTGAGAAATATTAAGTAAGTAACAGCTAATTTACTTCAAAAAAAATCTAGCGGTGGTAAACAGTTATACTTTTTCTCCACATGTTTTATAGAGGGTTGAATATTGCATCAGAAATGGGCTATATATTCACACATGACCAATCACTCTGTCCTGGGTTACTATGGAAATCAAATATTATGATTCCTGGCACATACCTAAGAACATTAAGCTGCGTGACAGGTGTATTACTGATAAGGTATTATTGTGTGGGAATAGTCAGCATAGTGTGTGCATGTTGTATGGTCACCTGCTGGCTGGGGAACTGGCAGAGCACAGAAGTGATGTTGCTGGCATACTGAGCCATCTCCTTCTTGATGGCCTTCTCCACAGCAGGGGGGATGCGGCCTGACACACTAGTCATGATGTCTTGTAGCTCCAGCAGGGGCAAAGATGGATCGCGCATGGTTTTCATCAGCCGTTCCACCCACTCTTTCAACTGGAGAAGACACAGAGAGGATCGTATATGTAAGACACTGCTTGAATGTTTGGGAGGTGCTGATGTCATCAAGTATTCGGGTATGTATGAATTCTCACCTTGGCACTGAAGAAAGGCTCAGGAAGACAGTAACCATTCATGATGTGAACGAGGTGATCGAGCGTGTTGTGGAAGACACGGTGTAGCTTCTCCCCTCTCAGAGCTACTGCCTGGATAGAAGGCAAGGCCCCCGTGTGCAGCTCTGCCTACAAGACAAATGCAAATTCTTGTAATACATATTTTACAACACTGCTACACTTGTGCCATTGTTTTATACACAGGCACTGTAAATGCTCTGAATATTGACAACCTACTACCTCGAAATTCAACTGGATTGTATTTGCACATGAAAGAAATCCAAAATGTTTGATGTTCTGTGCGTAGCTACCTCAGCAGTACTGACATATTTAGCACATGTTGTCTCCTTCTACACCTTCAAACTGCATCCACACATTATCTTGTTTCAGATACTTATACAGACACCTTTTCCCTTCAGATTACTGAGCCTTGATGGCAGCTTCAATTTCCTGGCTCATTGATGTTTTGACTTCATGAAGTTACTTGTACACATACAAACAATAGATACACAAGGCTCAGAGTGAATACAGAGCAGTTCTTGAGGATGAAAACATGGACCTCTGTCATTTTTACAGTTGGTTACTTCTTGTAATAGAGGGTGTCCTCACTTGCTGAACTGATATTATGAACAAACAAAGAAATAGGACACGTCAGCTATGACTTTGTAGGGGGGATACTGAGAATCTCAAACTGATGCAATCCAGACCGTACCTGTACAATCACTACATAAAGTGACTTTATGACGTACCTGTTGCACTCTGCTAGGGTCATCCAGTTGCAGCTTGGCAATGACGCAGCCTGGCTCCAGGGCAGCTCCAGTCCTCTTCACATAGTGGATACAACCAGATTCTGCAGCTGTCAGGGTCATTACCATCTTCATCACCTGGAATTCAAAAACCATCAAGACTTTACATCTAAACAATCCATTCAAAGAAAACAAAAATTTCCTCGAGAGGACAGCAAACATACAAGCAGTAGACACTGTACCTCTATCTCAGCGTAGCACTGGCCAGAGAACACATGCCCTCCATCCTCCACTGTGTACTGAATGATTTTTCCTGCTGACGGAGAACGCAGCAGCGACGGATCATTCTCCTTTTCAAAAACACATGTCTTGTTCCCAATTGTGATGCGATACCTGATGTGAAAAACAACAGATGTTATTTTGCGTACTCACTCTCTTGATTCAATTTACAAACTTGCAAAAGTTGTGTCATTTCTTCATTTTAATTCATTCATTCTCATTCTGTTCTGTGGTGGAGCTAAATTAAATGATCATTTCATTATTAGGATTTATTTTCTCTTACCTGTCTACCTCCTCCTTCATGTATGTAGTGTAGCTGCTGCCATCGTAGGACAGCAGGAGACCTCCGTCACTGAGCCGATGGACGTCGACCTCAGCTGAGGAGTTGTTCATGATGACCACATAGGAGTTAGGAGACTGACGTGTCACGGTCAGGACGTACTTCGTACCTTCGTAGATCAGCTCCACATCCACTGTATTGAGTAGTGTGTGCGCTGGCAGCACCTGGCCCCTAGTTAGAGAGAGGACAACGTCTCATCTTTTCTGTTCAAACAGTCATGTGGTTTTTCCCATACTTCACACTGATCACCATGACGTGCCATCTATTACCTTTCCAAAGAGTGCAGGAAATTGGACACACTGTTTCTTAGGTTTACATCTGCCACATGAAGAGCCCCGCTCACAATTCCCAGCATGGTGTCGGGACGCTCCGCCTGTACACAACATACACTTTACGTCTCACCCGAGAAAATGAGATCCAACTTGAATTCAAACTGCATGGCATGTACCTCAAGGTTTTAATAATTGTCTGAACTCTTGAGTGCAGTGTGATTTTGGCACACGGCAAACCATTTTTATTACTCATTAAAGAGCATCTCTACATACCTGCATCTTCTCTGAGATGAGCCTGTCCAGCCAGCCTGTGTCAATGCTGTTGTGCTGAAAACTTTCAGTTTCCAGCAGCTTAATGAGGTATTCCACTGTGGTCCTGAAGTCTCCTCTGATAGACAGCTCTTTCAGAGCCACCACCATGTTGCTAGAAAAAGACATAAGATACATGTAGAACTGAACTGAAATAGCTCACGTTAATGTGAATTTACTGTCGGACATGGTTTTGAATGTACTCACGAAATGGCTTCTTCACGATTCTCTCCCCAAGAGAAGCAGTGTCCAAACTGGGAGTCAGCAAACTCGTGCAGTCCTCCAGCTGCTGCAACACTGAAGTAGCCCCACACATTCTTATTGCTGCGGAAATTCAGCTCCTGCACTGTTCCAGAGCTCGGCTTGAATCCCTGCAATCAGAAAGGAATACCACATTTCAGCCTCAAGAGAAAACTTGAAAAAAAAGAAAAGAAAATGTATTGAGAACCACCTTTATTGAAGGTCAGTCCAATTCACTACATGTAACAATTGACAAAATAAAAGGTAACAAAACCACAACAGATATGAGTCTTTGAGTGACCTTGTTTTGCATACCAGGAGGGACTCAAGCATACCTCATCGGGATTTTCACTGGTGATACGTGCTGCAATGACATGGCCCCGTGGGGAGGGGGCAGTTGACAAACCCTCAAAGTCAATGGGAGAGTCTCCCCAAGGCTGGACCCCATAAAGCATCCTGATGTCTTTGATCCGGTGAAGAGGAATACCCATAGCAATCTGACAGAAGACAGTGGTATTAGGACGACACAAGTTTTTGATCTTACACTGATCCGGCTTACTGAGAAGAAAAAAAACTCATTACAAAACACACTATACATCGATTATGAATGCTTCGAATGAACCACACAGATTTTCTCTGGCATCCTTTTCTAAATGTTGTCAATACGGTGTCAGTTCAGTTCTCCAGACAACTAATAAACAACATCTTGCTGACAGATCGCCGTATTATTGCCTGGAAAAAGACACCACAGCATTCTGTGCCAGAATGTGGCACTCCCACAGCAGCACCCAATCAGCTTGACAACACAGTTTTCCCAGCAGCACTGCCCTTCAGCTTGACTGCCGCTGACCTATTTACACACAATCCTAAACACTGCAGAACAGACCACGTGACTTACTGTCGCTACAACCACTGGATCCTACTACACTGTATCTGCACACTGCCTCCTTCTTTTACGGTCGGTTCCCATGGAGACAGGGGGCCCTGGCTAGTGCAGAGCGATGAAGGCGGTGAAGCGTACTAACTTTGTCTGCTCCTGGACGGTCGCAAAACGCCTGTATTCAATGTGACGGAAGACAGAGTGTGCTTTTTCGACAAGGACTAGCACCATCATGAGTGAGACTGACCTGCAGCTGGGCGGCAGGCAGGTTGACATCAGCCACCATCTCAGTGCAAGGGTGTTCCACCTGCAGGCGAGGGTTGAGCTCCAGGAAGTAGAAGCTGCCATCCTGGCTGTAGAGGTACTCCACTGTACCAGCACTGACATACCCCACCATCTTAGCCAGCTTCACTGCACACTGAGAGGGGAGAAAAGAAGGTCTTTTCATATCATGGCTGAATTTGCAGAATTTAGATCTCCATTATGAACTTATTTTCTATAACTGCTATGCTAGATGGGTTTTACCTTTTCCATATCCTCAAACACATCAGAGGTGGCGATGGTAGCAGGAGCCTCCTCAATAATTTTCTGGTGTCGTCGTTGGACAGAACAATCTCTGCCAAAGAGGGAAATGGCATTGCCATACTGATCAGCTAAGATCTGGACCTCCAAGTGGCGAGCATGCTTGGCTAGCTGCATGACAAAAATGGGCGATCCTGGAACTTCTGCCTGGACCTGGAGAGCCAAAGATGAAGTAAATCCATACAGTCAAGACATGCACAAAAACCTATTGGAAATCTTCTCTCTAAATGTTCTTTTCTTTTCCTGTATGATTTTTCAAAGATCTGTTACTGGAGTCTCCACTTACCTGTCTGAAGAGGTTAGGCAAATCATCAGCTGAGTTGACTTTACGAATGCCTTTTCCTCCACCTCCCTCGGAGGCCTTCACCATAAGGGGGTAGCCGACCTTCTCTGCAGCCTTGCAATATAGAAACAAAGCTTTTCAACATACGTGCAAATAAATAGGTTTTATAAAAGCACATGAAACATTCATTTGGCCCTGCAAACTATGAGTTAGATGACATGCTTACTTTAAGGCCATCCTCTACATCCTGGATGCAGCCCAGCTCGTACACATCATGAGGAACATTGATTATCTTCTTGTTCTCTGCCCAATCTACTGTGAGGCCTGAGAATGGAAAACAGTGCACATATTCAGCATACAGACATTTCCAAGACATTGTGTGATGTTCAGAATTTTCTGAATTTCTTTTCTCCCACGAATCTTGCCTGAAATACCACAGTTTACAATATTGCTAAAACTGCATAACAATAAAACAAAGTTGGAATTATGTGGGATACAGAACATATTGATTTTTTTTTTTGTATAATAAAGGAAAATCATTTGCTGTATCAAATCTAAAAATTAATAGTTTAAACAGAAGACTTCACACAAACTGTGCAATACCTGTTCCACTCCATGGCAGGGTTGGGATGCCAGCTGTCTGAGCAACAATAGAGGATGCAATCTTGTCTCCTAAAGCCCACATAGCCTGACTTGGGGGCCCTGAGGGAGGAGGAGGCAATAAAACAAGAATAAGTTAAGAAACCAGTTGTGTGTATAGACTAAATGATCAAAAAAAAGTCATAAAAAGACGAGTCTCTAACCCATGAAAGCAATGCCGTGCTTGTGAAGCAGCTCTGGGAGTTTGGGATTCTCTGAGGCGTGACCCCACCCAGCCCACACTGCCTGTAACAACAACAGAATGGTGAAGTTAATTAGTGCAGTTATTGATTATTGCGCCAAAAGCATAGATATATTAGTAGTGTGGTATTACCTGAACAGGTATGCGCTTGGCAATGTCTAGAATGAGCTCAACATTGGCGTAGTTGTTGTTGTTAGTCCCTCCTGGCACAGGTACGTAATGATCTGCCATCTTGATGTACTCTGTTAAGGACAGACAAATAATTTGTGAACAATGTGCGTGAAAAAGTTACCATCGTCCCTTCAAACATTTAGACCCTACTGTTATAAGACTAAACTGAGGTGCTTGGACAAAGAGCTGAGAGGTCAGCTGGGTCTAGCACTACAGCTGACTTATTCCGGTGTTTGTGCTAAGGCTCACCTGCATTGGCCTTCAGGTCTTCTGGGGTCACCATGACAACAAAACGGATTGCCCTTTCATTGCGAAACATCTCATAGGCCCAGCGACGGATGGAGCGCATGCACTTGACAGCAGCAATGCCATTGTTGGCAATGAGCACCTAGAGAAGCAAGATATTCAAGTTTCCCATGTTTATCAAAAACAAATTTGCATCTTGTTTCATGAAACACATCACAGCATTGTGTCTTTGGTGGCAGCAAAAGAAGTGATTTTATTTCTAATAATCAACTTTCACTACAATTGTGACATGGCATGTCATTGAACTGGACTTGTAAAGTCTAAAATAGATGATTTGTCTTTATGTGCTCAGGACCACCACAACAAATGACTGTGTCTATATGTACAGTGCCTTTAAACTGGCAGCCAAGTTCATAGCAAACACAATTTGTTACAGAATTCTTCAGTGGTTTTAGATGGTTGTACATAGATACATACCTGAATGTGGCATGTTTGGTTTCATGATCAGCACTTTCAGCATGTATTCAAGATGGATCTACATAAAAAAATAATCACCTTCTCGATCACTTTGTTGCCACCGAAACGGGTGACAAATTCGGCAGGAGAGGCCACAGTGAAGTCCCTCTGCAGATCAATACGCCGCCGATCTCTCCCTTGCTTCACCAGGTGCAGTCCTGACATGCTTGGCCTGTTTAAATAATACAAAGAAGCCATACAATGGCCTTGAATAACTCCTGCATGTAATGAAAATGGAGTAATGGTGGCTATGCTAACAATAAGCAAATAACTCATATGGTCTCATGTCTAACAATGAACATCACTTTATATTGAGAATCTTATAAGGATTAAGGGCATATATATGTAATCATTTGGTAACAGCTTCTTTAAAACAGTTTATAAACAACAGATAAAGACACTGATACCTCCTTTTGCTGATAAGCGACCAGCTTGTCTCATGAGCAGGTAATCTGACTACTGTGTCTCATCTTAACTTCCTAGCTTGTGGGCTAGATGTAATCTGTAAAAGTAGTAATAGATTCAAAAAGGATAAGCTGAGCAATGCTGCTTATCCTTATATCCTTTAGAATTAAAACTAAAAGAAAAGATCACATTGTGCACAAGTCCCCAAACATTTTTACATGCTTGGGCAAGCACTTCCAACAGAACTTGCACAGCTCTATGCAACAAGCTCCACCCAAAGGCATAGGAGGGGAGTGGGTAGTACAGGGGGAGGAATATGACTATTGGCTAGAGGGTGTGGCAGCGCCTCGGCTGGTTTGGCTGGCTGGCCTCTGTGGCCTGATACTGCATTATTGCATCACTGTAGGGGTTACCGGCACGAGGCACAAATGAGCTCCGACTGAGTCTGATTCCAGTCCAGCTGTGAAACTGTGAACTTCTGTCCTGTGAGAGAGGAAATTATGGGGTGGAGGAAACAGACATCCCAACCAGTATTACCAGTTTCTAGATCGCCATACCAGCTTCTTTCTGTTAAACCCCCCTCTCTCACCAATTCTGTCCTGAAACTCATTGAATAAAACCTGACTGAACAAATAAATTGCTGAGGATGAACTGCTCCAGGAGATCCTGATGCATATTATAGATAACGTGACTCTGATATTGCAAATTGCAGATACGAAAATTTCCTGACAACCACAAGAGCGAGTCAGCCGGCATTTGCCTGTGCTGTGTACACATGGTTGCTTAAATACTACAACATACAAAAGAAAACCTAGTAACAACAGAAACAGAAAAAATATGATTTTCTGTTGGCAGTTATCTAAATCAGCATGACTTCCTCGTTTGAATCTCAAATCTTGAGATCAAAACCTTATATAAGGATTTTGAGGAAAATGTAATTCACAAGCACAGAGCTGTGAAAATGGCAGTATTGTGAGAGGTCTAGAGATCCCAGTGAAAGACCTGTGGCTGGCAAAGAGACTCTGCTGCTCTGTCACTAGTGAAGGGCTCCTTTCGACGGGGAGGATTGGGAATTTCTGTGTGAACATTTTCCAACTTTTCCAAAAACCAAACACTCTAAAGTCTCTGCCTCCTCTCCAGGCCAACCTCACAAACTGAGGACACAAAGAAACCCTTAAGCAGTACACTGCTGGTGAAACCACATTTTCACATGCACTGTGTAAAGGGGCTCTCCTGTGAAGGAGGTGTATAGAATAAAGTGTACTCCAGGTATAAGATAGCATCATGTTCCCAGTTTAAATCTTATATTTTTGTATTTCATAGCAACAGAATAATAATGTGAATATAGGTTGCTAAAAAGCAATGTCTACATTACATGTTATTTCAATTGAGTCTAATGAAATATAAAACCATTAAGATAATATTTCCCAAGTTGTCAACATGTTTTAAGCATCTTCTTCTAGAACACCAAGACTAATCATTACAGGAAAAATGTGTATCCAAATATAGGATCACTGAAATCACAATCAGAGTACAGAATAAAAATATTTTTTACAGTAACATGGGGAAATGTTGTAAATAAAAAATGAAAGACTCAAGATGATGGATTCTAACCTTAGATTGTGAATGGGGCCGTCAATATGGTCAAATCCCATTTCATAGGTGCTGTCTGAGCTACCGGAGGATGGTGAAAGAGAGCGCGGCTCCTTCTCTTCCAGCTGCATGTCCATCTTCCCTTGGATTTCATCCTCGGAGTTCTCCTCTGATACTGATCCCACCATGAAGTGAGAATGCAACCCCGCTACAGCAGGGTTCTTCTTGGCAGCACCGTCCTGTTGTGCCATGGCTGGACGACACGAACAGGCTGCAAATACTGATGAGAAACAGAACAACGAAAGTCAACGGTTATAAAGGAGACACAGGGTCCAAACAGCAGGGTACAGAGTGACACGAGATCCACCCTGGCTGGCGTGTGATGCTGTTTGTCATATTGCAAAAGTGGTTTACATAAACTTAAGCATCTTGATAATGCAACTGATATTGCAACACTAGCACCCAGACTGTCTGAGAGCATTAGCACATTGTGTGCAGGTTCAAAAAAGGAGGTGCAATCCTGACTGATCATGCCAAACAGTTTTATGTAAGCATTAAAGACAGATGATATCATGCAATGCTTTGCTTATCATGCTTTGTCATACCGTTAGCATATAACACACAGCCACAACTTAAGCATTGCTTCAACCCTAAATAACTGCAACCCCATAGCACATTTGAAAAACATATATCTGAAGAATTATAGTCTATAAATCAGAAAAGCACGTCATTCTAAAACGATGTAAACAAAACACTTGTGCACATCAGTGCAATAGTAAAGCTACTCACGTACCTACAAGATCAATTATGAAGCAGATTCAAAATCGAAAAACTAACATCATCTGCTCTTGTACTCCACCTCTCTCATTTTTCTCGTTGCCATGAACAATGTTAATTTACATCAGCCTGTGTAAACAATATGACGATACCATCTAACTGCCGCGGTGCTGCCCAACCTGCGTATGTTCCTTTACGTTGCTACAGCGACGTTCGTCCCCACCTGTCCGTGCAAATGTAAAAAGTCGACTCTCAGGTGAAGGCACGCCTTACCTATCGATAGCTGCTTGCGGGACCAGAAAAACAAGCCGAGCACCGCTGCCAGACACGCCGCAAACGTGAGCCAAGGGAACATCACAAACTGATACCGACACCTTGCATTTAACCTGTCAACGAACCGAAACTTCTGACGCAAAACATATCGGTGACTGACGTAGCTGGTGGACGGACTAGTTGCTAGCCAGCGTCCAGTCCAGCAAACGTTACCGGTCAATTCAAAGTTAGCTCGCCAAACAGCAGCCGCAGATAAGCTGAGGCGTGGATGCTAATAACGTAGGTGTTAGCTAGCTTACCGGCAGCGGCTAAGACAATTATGAAGCCAGGCTGTGGGCTCTAATGCACTCTGCTGACTGTACTGCCGGCCGGTTTACTGTACCGGAGCTTGTGTACGCATCTAACGATAAACAGCCCCGGTAACATAATCTGAGACGGACATCTAGGCGAGCAACTCACCAGTGGAGATGAACCGACAAGTAATCCTGACGGAGTTGAGTCAAAGAGATCGATAAATTAGCTAATAGAGTCTCCCAGACATCTCAGTGATGATGAAAAAATCACATCATGATGAGGTCACACTGCTCCATCGGACGCTTCAACAGCAGAGAGTGGGGTGATGTGACGATGCGCAGCCAGGTTACTCTGGGACGTTGAACTCTGACCTCAGCTTCCGCTATAGAAACAATTGGGATAGAAAAGACTCCACATACTAGTACATGCACCATAGATGCTACGTAAAATAGCTGTATATTATATTGTGTTGTGTTATGTTATAGTTTTTTCAGCTGTCATTTCTTTATATATTATAAACATATTATGTTAAAGAAAATTGCCCCTTTAGTGTCATTATCGAATCATTATCATCCAGCTATGTAACATTTTAGTGGAACACAAAACCCTCAGAATTAGATTACTCAGTTCAGTCAATAATCTCACGGCTTGACTGGCAACACCGTCAGTTGTTACAGCAATAGGAGGGTTTCATCTATCATCCACTGCCTATGATTATTCACTGTACAGTGAACGCACTCGATCTATTATAACTAGATCTAGAACGGGCTCATCCCCAGATGACCAATCAGATACCCGTGAGATGTTAGTGGGTGGGCTTAGATGGCTTATTGGAGGGGCGGGTTCCGGAAGAGGTGGTGCTTCTTCAGGCATGTGGTGCATGTGCAGTTTACAGTGCAACAAAGCTGATGTCGGAAGCGACTTAGGTACTGCACGTGTTGCATGGCTGTGTTATATTAACTGGATAACGGATCGAAAATGGCGGCTTACAATGTTTTTGTAAGCCACACGGTGTGTTTAAAGAAAATTAGAGCTCTATGAATTTCATTTACATACAGTCACAAAAATTCATCTTCCTTAATCATTGTCTTTACTGGTTGTGTTCATAGGTAGTTTGTTCATCATCATTAAGCCTTCAGGTGGACGTGAGTCTTTGTTATTAAACAGTTTAACCTTACAATATTTCCACAACACGGAGAATGTCACTGTCCATAATGCAGCTGTTACAGAACCAGGTATTTTCATTATATATACTACACTACTGCAGATATTGGATTTGGGGGGGGCACAAGCATGTTATTAGAATAATTTAATATGGTTTTGAAGGTAAGTGAACATTTTGCATACTGTACACTGAACACACACTGGTGAGGAGGAGAGACGATGGTGAGGACGTCCAGGACGGTTCTTCTCCTCAGGCCTAGGTGGAAGAGCCAAAAAGGGTCCAGATGCTCTTATAAGAAAGGGGCAGGACCAGAACCACCGCGACGCTTCCGACATTTCTTGTATTTGACTTCTGATGTCTATGAACTGTGGGTAATTGCCTTAAGTAAGGTCACTGACAGGAGGGGACATAAGCTGACTTTATGATGTGACAATGGGACACTCTCATACTTCATGTGAACTACCCTAAGAAATGTACAGTGTTTGGTGTGTAGGAGACTGGACTGAAACTAGACTGGTCTCGATCCCGGTTCCGGTTCCGGTCCCGGTTCCGGTTCTGGTTGCGGTTTCGGTCCCGGTACTGGTTCAGGTCCCGGTTCCGGTTCTGGTCCCGGTACCGGTCCCGGTTCTGGTCTCGGTTCAGGTCCCGGTCCCGGAACCAGGACCAGAACCCGAATCGGTACCGGGACCAGAATCGGGACCTGAACCGGAACCGCGACCGGTACCGGAACCGGGATCAGTACCGGTACCGGCACCGGAACTGCGACCGGTACCGCGACCGGTACTGGGACCGGGACCAGAACCGGAACCACGACCAGGACGTGAACCGGAACCGCGACCGGTACCGGGACCGGGACCGAAACCGCAACCAGAATCGGGATTGGGACTGGGACCAGAACAGGGCCTCGGAGCTGATCCGTTCTGACGCTTCCGACATCTCCTGTACTTGACTTCATATGGCTATGAACTGTTGGTAATTTCCTAAAGCAGGAACACTGACAGTGAGGGGACTTAAGCTGACTTCATGATGTGACAATGGGAAACTCACACACTTCAGGTGAACTAGCCTAAATCAAGTACAGTCTATGGTCTGTAAGAGACTGGACTGAAGCTCAGCCATTAAAGTGATGGAGCAGGCCGGGGACACAAGGGCCCAATTCCTGTCCGCCTCTCAGGCCCTGAACCCTGACTGACTTCACCAACGTCAGCTGTAAGTGACTGAGTGTGAGAGCATGAAAGGCTCCAGATGTTGTTATAGGAATGGGACGGGACCATACTGGAACCGGTACCAGGACCATACCAGAACCCGGACCTTGCCAGAACCGGGAGTGTCCGGGTTCCGAACCGGTACCAGTACCAGGACTGGCACCGGGAACACGAGTGTATGTGTGACAAAGAAAATCTGCCACAGAAAATCACTCAAAGTTGTTGCCAAAGATTATTAATAGATGAAACGAGAGATGCATAAACATTAGCCCCATCATGAGACGTTAATCTTATTGGATAAGCCTGAAATAAGTCCTTTAGATGAAGTAAGACAGTCAATAATATGAATAAACTACTACTACTACTAATAATAATAATAATAATAACAATAGAGACCAAATGTTTTTGCTACATTTCGAAGACTTTAACACTATGTAATCGTTTATTTAATTGTAACTTCACCAAGAAAACTTGAGTGCTGTCAAATATACAGGGTTACTGCAATTTTAATCCACTAGATGGCCTCAGAGACCATTAGTCTGTCATCTCTGGGGTCTGTGTAATAGTGGAAATCTTTTTTTTCTTTTTTCTTTTTTTTCTTTTTTACTTTTATTAACCTTTCTTAACTTTTGTAACCTGGATCCAATAGTTTGAGATTCTGGTAATACAATACAATTAGACAAGCTTCATCAATAAAAACAAAGATCCGTGATCATCTTTTGTGAGATAAAGGTTGGCATCAGCAAACTCAAGTTTGTTCCCTATAAATGTTTTCATTCAACTTATAGTGTCATATTTTAGCCCTGGCCATCCAGGGCTGCAGTCATACCCGCCGCAGTGGCTGCTATCAAACACTGCTGTTAACCATGAAAAATTAACGACATTGATATCTTCTGACATGGTCGTCTATTTTTCATTTACATGGCCTGTGAGCTAATAGAAAGAGAACTGAGATATAAAAGACATACCCCATGGTTCACCATGAAACCTTTTATTGCACTGTGAAGCAGAAAGTGCTTTAGACCTTAAATTGTATTTTCTCTGGTTCATTCTACTTGAAAGGCTTTGGCAAAAGCGAGAAAAAAACAAAAAAAACAGTACAGCTACATGAAGCTTCCTGCCAAATCCAGTCAGGGAGATGATGCACAGTGCTTTCAGAAACCATTTAGACACTGTACCTTAGATTTCTCTTGATCATCTTTGAGATGTTTCTAAACCTATATGTAAGTTCTCATGTATGATAATGCAGAGCTAAAACCAAGCCATGAGGAGGAAGGGAAGAGAATTTAGGGACTGGCATGGAGGCACAGATCTGTGGAGTGTTACAAAAACATTGTAGAACAGATGCTATCAGGAGGGAATGACCTTTGTAAGGTATCTGACCAAGAATCCAATGGTCACACTGGGTAAGCTTCAGAGATCACGTGTAGAGATGTAAGAAAGTTACAAAAGGACAGTCATCAGTGTTGTAATCCAACAATCTGGGACTCATGGCAGACTGGCTGGGTGGGACCCAGACTGTGAGAAATAAGATTCTCTGGTCTGAGAAAACCAAGATTTAACTGTTCAGCTTCAAGTCTAAAGGAAACATGGCACCATTCATCACCTGTCCAATACCATCCCATGGGTGAGGCATGCTGAAGTTGATTCATACCTTAAACATCTGCACATCCTTGTAACAATGCCGTGTCAGATATACATAGTGCTTTATTCATGATAACACAGGCTTTTAGATAATATCCTTGTTAAGTGAATTATTGATTGCAAGCTTCGGATGACATAGCTATTCTCTTTAAATCGGTCATGGTGACATTTTTATCTCTGCACTTTCAGAATAATTTACAGCATCTATGCTGAGTATTCATCCAGCATCCAGGAATATGTTATCCTTGATGCACTGTGTTGACATTGGGTCATGCAAAGATAATTAAAAATGCCTGACTTTTACAGGCCTCCCTCACTTTAACCCATAGAACTCCTCACAACTGCAGGGAGGGATGCTGTCCGACTGGGAAACTCTACAGTTGACCTTCTCGCTAGTAAAGAAGTTTCAGCTAGAAGTACGCTCAACCAAGGATAAAATGCACATAACAGAGGCATGGGGGAGGACTTTTCAGATCAATTTTCCTCCCAAGAAACCTCTTGAGGTTTCTCTTTTATCTTTAGTAGCAACAGCTACAGTTGAAAAATATATAATTTTGCAATTGAGTTTCATGTCATGTTGTCTTGACGGTAGAAAGATCAATAATGGAAATGATCTTTTAGCGAGTGTAAACCTTTAACAAGGTTGTAGCAATAGTTCAAATATGTATGTAATCTCTGTTTTAATAATTAACAAAATCTAAAGTTAAAGTTCTCATATACAGTTTTAAAGTTCACTACTTTCTTGACAGCCCAATATTTCCATTACAGTTCGGTTTTTCAACATAGCTGTTTGTGGTCACATTCTCAAGTTGCATTGACTGAACTGAATTTGGATTGGCTCAAATGTCAAAAATTCCCGTTCTGCCATTTTGCTGTTGCAAAATGCCCGTACTTTTGCTCCCAGAGTAATTTTTCACGCACCACTTAGCCTAAATATCTTGATTGTTTTCTGGTAGCTATACAGCTTATCTGTATAGGGTCACAGGGGAGCAGGAGCCAATCCCAGCTGATATATGGCACCACGTCCATGCTAGTATCAGGGAAACAGACAACATATCATTAGGACAACTATGCACCATTTATTACTTTACTATGTGTGATTACCTGTATGGTGACCACAAAGAATTTACCAAGTTGCATCCAGTGTGGTAATGACAAACTTTTCCCTCTGTCCAAGAGTAAATGTAGAGTGAGCGAGGTCGAGGCATCTATTTTGCATACACATGCAGCAATCTGCATTTGTTTGCATAAATGGACCATAGCCTCTATAAAAGCCAGAAGTGGCATGGCCTTATGTCACAAGGTGCCGTGACCATCCAACTCCCTCCAGTTAACTGGCACAGTTTTTCCATAAAGCTTTTTGTCCCTGTACTCAATTTATATACTGTATGAGCTGTGTACACACATCCACTTACGTTGTTTGCATGTACAAAATCTGTGTGAAAACTTACATTTGTGGAAATATTTCAGAACATTTGATACTGACTAAATTAGTCATTATGTAATTTATGATGCATGTATTATTTCAGTGCATGTTGGGGAGATTTACTTAGCAGGGGGTTTAACAACTCAAGTGTAGTTTTGCTGTCACCAGCAGAGATGTTCTGGGAATTGCCCTTGCAAGCAGTGAGCTGTACTCATGCATAAGGAATGAAATGCACAGGACTGCAGACTAACTCATTCACCTTTATTGCTCAGCCACCATTGCCAAGGCCGGGAGCATGACCGCAGCAGATGTTGCACAACACTGCTTTTAGTCTGTGGAGTAAAACACACACAGATACATGAAGCAGCAATTGTATTTGAGAATTAATACGTCAATGTTGCATTCATTAATTTGCCTGTTTATGAAAATATGGCAATCTTATGTACCTGGAGAAAAGTGGCACCAGCGCAAAGATGTGCTCTAAGATTACTGTCCAAAATGGTAAGTGCAGTATAAAGATCATTAGGTCCATATTTCTCTGTCTTATAATGCATTTGACTGGCAAAAAGATGCCAAGAATGAGTAACAAGGTCAGAGGAATGGCCAAGGCCTAGGCTGAGTACATTCGTAAGCCAAACCAACATGGAGAATCAACAACAGGCCACAAAGGGTGTAGCCACAAGAGCTGATGTTACCAAAACGGAATTCAAAAGAACACAAACAGTTCCGGTACCACATAGAAATGAGTCCAGATCTCAGAGTTGATCCATTTCTTCAAACATTAACACTGCAGGAAACACTTACAACTCATCACTTATTAACTGATAATTGAAAATCTTTGTATATTCCTCAGAAAGAGTAACCCATATTTAGGATTCTTTTGAACCTAAGTGTAGCCTATATAATTATAGAATATTAACATATATTAAGACAACTGCATTAAATGTGAACAGTATCTTTATTTAATTGTGAAAAGACACACACTCACACATAAACACACATAGAAAAGACTTGGTTTTATAAGTGCTGGTAAAAAAAGAGAGAAAGAAAGAAAGAAAGAAAGAAAGAAAGAAAGAAAGAAAGAAAGAAAGAAAGAAAGAAAGAAAGAAAGAAAGAAAGAAAGAAAGAAAGAAAGGAAAAGAAAAGAAAAGACAAAGAAACCTGAGTTTGCAACATTATAAATGTGCAACATTATCCTCCAAGCCCGTGGTGCAGCTTTGGTACATCAATAGAGTGTGAAACAGGTGACAGATACAAGTTCCTCATATCTGGTTGGCAGGTTTAACAGTGATCAGTGACAGTATTCAGTCTCAAAAAGGCTTTGATCAGTTGTGTTTTATACAGTATGTGGAAATTAAAAGGACAAGAACAAAATATATACACAACTGTACAGAAAAAAGCATTAAAAATGTGTTACATACATATATAAAGCTGATTACATATTTTAGTGTTTTTCCTCTGTAAAGTATTCAACCTGTGGGAACTTGGGGGAAAGTTTTATATAGTTCACTTTGCCCAAAATAAACTCCAAAATTTCATGTTTATTTAAATTTAAATAATACTTCCAGTATGCAACAATTGGAGTTTTTCCTAAATAAAAAGACACCCTGATGTCAGCGTATTGGGGCAAAATGTAAATTAATCCATGGATGTTTTTGGTCTTATTTTTCTCTGGGTTACTTGTAACTAGGTAGGTGTCTTTTGACCAGCAAATCACCAGATTAGGTACGTTTTAATGATGAAACAAAAGTAAGTTAGATAGCAGCAACACAAGTATTCTCATGAGAATCTAATTTTAGGTCAGTGTAATGTTAAACTTCAGAAACTTGTGTCTTATCCATCACCCTGTATGACAATTTACTATGGAGTATGTGGTTTATCAAGTCCTCCTAACACAATTATTTATTTATGTTTTGCAGTTTGTCCGTGGACTCCTTTACAGTGCTTTTCTGTGGTGCAGTCTTGTGGTTGGCCTTGGCTTTGTTGCTGTGATTGTCACACAGTGGGCCTGACTCTCTGCTGCTTGACTTGCACAGCTCAGATAGTGAGTTTGGACTGCCATCTGATTTGGTCGTAAGCAGGCTTGAGGTGAAAGAGGTGGGGATCTGATAAGGGGTGAGTCGCAGCCAAGGCTGAGACCTGCGGAAACAGTGGTTTCTGGTGAGCGATGAGGTTGCAGAAGAAGTGGGGAGAGCCGGGGTGATCACGGCCGGGGTTGCCATGTAGCGGTACGGATACGACAACAGTCCTCCAAAGGGTGATAGTGAGATTCCCTGTCATAAAAAAAATTGAGACTTAATTGAACACCATCGAGCTCCTTACATCTTCATTGTGAGAAAATGAGAATATTACTTTAGCTTCAATGATTTGATTCACTTGAAATTGGTTATGTTGTGGAAATCTAAGGTGTTACCAAACAGCTGATCTAATCCTATCAAGTAATTGTGTAATATTCATCACTCATGCTCTGTTCTACAATGGCACTGACATGCTTATAGCAAACACAAGTTTAGATAAGTTCAATAAGTTTCCATGTGTTTGGGAAAATTAAAACACTATGAAATGCCATGTCCTCCTGCTTCTTGTTAATTGGAATAATTGGATTATAATAATGCTGTGACTGGGAAAAGGGTAATTTTCACATTAAATTTGGCACAAACATTCATTTGTATAGATGAACTTATTAGATTTTTGTGGTCAAAGGTCACTATGATCTCATAAAATACTTATGTTATAATACCATCACTCAGTAATCCATACATTGCAATTATCACACAATTTAACTCAAATGTCTATTAGGATAAAATCAATTTATGATATTCTACATGCAAATGCTCAGTTTCCCTGTTATATGATAATATTCTGCAAAAACACTCACAACACATTACACAGCAGCACTATAACTGTAGGGATTATGACCACATGTCCAGCAATTTGTCTGATGGCCGATTGCTGTGTCAGTACGATGATAGGACTCGAGGAATAACTGCAATTTAATATCAGGTCAGGTAGTGACTAAAAATACAATTTAAGGGATCAACTTATCTGAATTACAAATTGAAAGTCTTCTAGTTTTAATTTCAGTTCTTTCTGTTGAATTTTTTATGGTACTAAAAGCATTAAAAACAGGTTAGATTACTCTGGACATTCTGCAGATTCCACTGTGCATAGTCTTCACTTAAAGTCATCTCTGCACAGGAATCTTAATGAAAATCAACAGTTACAGCTAAGTACTCTTAGGTAATCGGAAAGACACTTCGCTGTTGAGTAAGGAGTGAGGAAGTGCTTTTTTATGATTTGAGGACTCGTCTCAAGGACCCAACAGGCGTGAACTGCACTGAACTGAATTATATTAGAGCACAGTACTCCTGCAGAGGTGTACCTGAGATGCCAGCATGTGCTGTGACAGGTGAGGCATGAGGGGAGATGAAGAGGTGATAGTCTGAAGAGAGAGACCTCCAGCGTCTAGTTCATTTGTTCCAGACAAGGAGGAAAACAGAGGTCCCATACCCATAGAGGGAAAAACCTCTGGCTTCACCGACAGCTGTCCAGGCTGAAACAACAAAGGTGCCCCAGATTTCAGAAACTGTTGGCTATGTGCACCTGAGAAATCCAAAGTCTGAAGGTGAGCAGAGCTGAGGGATGACAAGCTCTGTGTTTGCAACATCACAGGCACAACACCATCTTTGATTTGCTTTTTTGAAGAGTCCATCTCCTTGGAGAACGTATCTTCTGATGCTTTAGACACTGGTCTTTCTTTTGCTGTGTCCTGATTGTCCTTATTTTTACTGACGGCAGCCCCTTTCCACAATCTCTCCCCACTTTTCAGGCTCAGAGTATGTTCAGCCTTGGAACAGCTGGCTTCAGCACCGTCCTCGTGATGTGGGTCAAAATCTGAATCACTTCCAGTGTTGTTCTCATCTGTGACAAGAAAAAAAAATCAAATTATACATATAATTGTATTTCAAAGAAGAAGAGAAAAAGGTTTTTTTTAACCATGCTAGTATCTCATTTGAACATAGTGGCGACCGAGGTGATGGACACTTGAAAGAGGGATGAATTAGTATAAACATCTGTAGCCATGAAAGAGACAGTGTTCATGTGTGACTAACCCCAAGGCGCCAGGAACAGTTGATTCACTGAAGCAGCAAACTATTTTCGTTGCATCAGAATGAGTAAGACAGTAAACAGTAGTTGGAATCCACTTCCCAAACAACTTCACTCCATATCTGCATACTTAACACACTGCCAGCACCCTACGTCTGTGCATATCATGTATAGTTAATGTATTTCACTGACTTGTATTATGTTGATTGGTTGCTGATAAGTTGACTAGATTCTGTTTTTCTTTTTTTGTTTTGTTTCACCACAGCCATCTTCAAAGAGGTTTTGCATCTCAAAGCCATAATAGGCCTTTTTCACAGTAGGCTGCTTTAACGTCAGTACCCTGCAGGGAAGTGTGTGCGTACTCACTTTCACATTGGTATGGTTTAATTGGACACTTTGCTTGAACAGAGCTGTTAATGTGGTAACACCTGTCCCTTTTTAAAAAGTTAAAAATGTCTACTGTGAAAAAGGCAAAGAGATGGAGTGATGGATACATGGATAGATGTACGACATCATGTACATTGTAAATAAATGAAAATGTCTGCTGTTAAAAAAAACGGTCTGATGGTTTCACTGGCTGAGGGAGGATGAAGGATCCCTGCTCCTCTTCTACCTCTTTGGTTTCCTCAGCCCCAGAAAGTGACGGCTCCTCCGTCTCTCTTTGGTTTGGTTCCCAGTATCTCCATGTGTGCCTCAGTCTTAGTGGGTTCATGTTCTGCTGCTCTTGTTCATTCGATTGATCTGCAAGGTCCTCTCACTGGGCAGGCTGGTCCTCAGGTTCCTCTTTAGGCCATTCATGTTGTGGAGGCTGGTTTTTCTTCATCTGTCCTTCGTGCTCTGTGCTGAGCTGTGTTTTCCAGCTCTTCCAGCTCCCTCCTCAGAACCAGCTCCTGCTCAGATGTTCCTTGTTTGAGCAAGCCTGATCTCTTCAGTCATCATGTATCTGTCTCAGCCCTCAGGTTAATCTCCAGGAGCAGGTTCCCTGACACCCTGTGGTAGTATGAGCCTGCATTCTTCTAGAGCTCACTCTGCAGGTTCTCAGCCTTGCTGCTTGGTGGTGAGGACTTCAGCTTTGCACCTGTGGGCGTCATGGTATGAAGCTTCTTAGAGAGCCGTGCTCCTCTCTTTCTCTCCATTGAGCTATGTGGTGAGCTCACAGCTGAATGAGAGCTCTTTGTTGAGCACAGTTTTCAGCTTCTCCAGCTCTTTCTTCAGAGCCAGTGGCAGCAAAATAAGTTCAGTGTTGTACCTCAGCTTTTGAAACATGTTTATTCAAAACTGATATATGGCTAAATCAATACACTGTTCTTTATTTTAATCTTGAACGACTTCATGAAATAAGTTATCAGCAGATTAAAATGTGTACTTATAACAAACCTATTTTTTATGCTGAATAAGATCTTGATTTTAAACTGTATTTACTAACCATATGAATAATTTCTTTAGAGTGTGTGTGTTTCTTAGAGTGTGTGATTCAGGGATTTATTTTTTTCCCTCATTCCACGCAGTTTTAAAATCTGAATCAATATCATAAAACATTAATGAGTTCAAAGTTAGAAGCTGGGAAAAGGGTTCCTAGAGGATAAATGAACATAGCCTCTCTGTAGTGAGAGTTGGGATCAGGTAACCCGAACAAACCCGAGATAAAGACTGTAATATTTGATAAACATATACACAGTCTGTTAACCCTATGGGTTCATAAACAATTAATGGCATTAATTACTGTAAGTAACCCACCTTGACAGATAGGGATGGACATCAGGGGGCTGCTCACTAACTCCCCAGGAGAATGAAATGGATTACTGGTACTGGGTTGTTCACAGGAGTCATCAGAATCAGCACTGTCCCGGTCCACTTTACTTTGGTTCTCATGCAGCAAAGACACGTTTAACTCTCTATTCCTGTGGATCACACACATTTCTATTAAAGACAGACTCACACAGGAGTGACCTTATTCTGCTGTGGTGTTTTCTGCTGAACAAAGAAATTACCTCTTTTCTCGTCTTCCATTCCCAGAATCTCTGAAGCCTTTGGCAAAGGGATTATTGTCGATTTTTAACTGTGTAATCTATACGGAGGGGAAAACGTTAATCTGAGAGTCAGTCAATGCGAAAGTACACGGACAGATTAAATATAACATCAGCAGCCACAAAACACATAATGTGGACCTGATGAAGGCCCCATTTTCCACTCCAACAAACGCCAGACTCATGTTTTTCTAATCTCTCCACACAAATAAAATCCACATCACTGCACGCAACTAGAGGAGGTCTGCTGTGAGTGCGTGTGGCTGTGGGTCAGAGGGGAGCGGAGAGGATGGGAAGAGGGGGGGGGTTACCTTTTCATTCTGATAGGCAGTGACAGCGATGAACTCCGTCTCAGGGAAAACGTAAGTCCGAAAGGTGCTGTATGGAAGCTTCATTATGTCGTTGGCTCTCACGATATGAAATCTGGGTTGGTATTTATGCATGGAGTTCAAAATGGTCTGGAAAATTAAAGCCACATAGCATTATTAAATTATAAGGTAGAAGATGGTAGAGAAGAGGCAACAAGTCCTATAAAGCCAGAGCAATCCACTTACAAATCCATGCTTGTCCGAAATGTTGTTGGTGAGTTTGAGTTTATGGAAAGCCACGGGCTTGCTCATCCACTGCTCTCCTTTGGACGGGCTGTCAGGGTGGATGTACATGCGCTTTGGCATCTCCGGATCAGCTTTTCCAGCCACCATCCAGCGAGAGTTGTGAAACTTGTAGCGGCAGTCATCGACGGCCACAATGTCCATCAGCAGGATGTACTTCGCTGTTTCATCCAGCCCCTCTACCCTCACCTTGAAAGGCGGAAACATCCTCCTGAGAGCAAAAAATGAACGAGCATGTGAGAGGATGTGTCAGACATAAAAGTAATACTGTAGAGAGATATAAAAAAGAGTTTATTTTTTATTTCTAGATCAATACTGGGTCTTGCATAGATTGGACTGCTACACTGAGTGCGCGCGCTTGTTTACTTACCTTCCAGATTTTGTTATAACCATCTCTGTTCCCATTTTGTGAAATTCATTCCATAAATTCTTTGAATCCAGTGTGACTTTGGGATCATCGTCCTGACCTTCGTCTTGCTGAATGCTCTTCAAGGAATTCGGATGAGCTGTCGCAGGATGCTGGTGGCGAAGAGCCGCGTGCAGCCCCATCTCAGAGGAGGCGGCGGTCCGCTCCGGCAGAGGCGCGGGGAGGGAGGTGAGGTCCGGGAAACTCGGCGGTGGGAAAAACGAGGGCTGAGCGCCGGATAGAAAGGCTGTCAGGGGCAAGGCAGCGGGTCTGTGTCCGCGGAAAGGGTGGTAAGTCATGGCAGCGGCTGTGTCAACTGGATCTCTCATCGGGGCGTCCCATCAGACACTAAAAAAAGTCTCACTTGCTGCTGCTGCTGTTGCCACTGCAGGCACTCGCTTCTACATCCATCCTGCTGCTACAAGCTTTTCGAGAGTTTTTAAGTTTTGCAGCATGGCCGAAAAGGTTATAAGGCTTAAATACAAACTTCCAAAGGTCTCCGGTTACTGTGGCAAAAGCAAGCCAAGCAGTCGGTCGATCCACCAAGGGGAGGGCAGCGCACTTAGGAACCATACGGCAAATCTGCTCACTCAGAAAGAGCTTATTAAAACTCAAGTGCCACCAGGGAGTGAGCACACACACACACGCACAGAGAGAGAGAGAGAGAGAGAGAGAGAGAGAGAGGCAGGCAGGGATGGTGTTTATACTGTCACACGTCTGTCCAGCCCGGCACACTGTACACTAATGAAGCACTTTTCTTAGAAAGCGCTTCACTGACACTGTTGTTCTCACGTGATTTGAAACGCTCAGACCGAGGGATGATGGAGGGATTTTAGGGTTAGATGGGGACAACGAGCAAAAATAGTAGGGTATAAATAAGTAGTATGACATGAATGAAGTATGTCTAACAGTGTCCTTCAAACACATTTGATTATGATAATAATGATACAACCATGGCTATAAAGTCATTAGACATTCTTTCTAAAATGACAGCCAGAATTTTTTTTTTTTTTTTTTTTTTTTTTTTTTT